>CAJPEX010005449.1:0-16347 GCA_905338405.1 Notodromas monacha | reverse complement strand
TAGATGTACCTCACATTCAGAACGGTAGGTTCTTCGGGATTGAAGTTCGAGCTGATCATTTGATACTGGCATTCGCTGTTCTTGGTTGACCACAGAGTGAAACAGCCGGTGTCATCTGCATTGCATCAAAAGTTTCATACAAACAAATCCGGCGTGCCAAACTGCCAACAGGCACAGGCACAATTATACTTTGAACTTGAAAAATCAAAATGGGTTGAAATGTTTTTGAATAACTGATGCATTAGCTTATACTGTAAAGTAGTTACTGGGCGGCAGGGGCAGCAGGGGATGTTCATTCTCTAGCGACATCTAGGAAAAAGAAAACTCTTTGCTGAAAATGTTGTTCCCCGTCTTTGACGAGATCGCAGAAGCGAAATTAATGTAGGAGTATGACACGTTATCCATAATGACATGAAAGTACTGTACCATAGATCTAGGATATCGATGGTGAATTCTTTACACTGATTCTTTGGAAGTAAACGTCAAGCCAAAGCAAAAGGCTAATAAAAAAACGAAGCTACTGTACGATATATATTGATTGCTTATTACCACGAATTTTTCTGAAAACTTATTTTTCGCCAGCGAAGATGTAAGTCAGAGGAGCTGGATTTTACTGTCGCCGAATCTTTTATTTTATTTTTGCTAACCATGACAAAAACTGACAGGAAATTTATCGGAAATTCTTCCATTTGTTTGGAACGTCACTTTGAATTAATTCAAATTTCCATGAGCACCTTATTCAAGACCAATTCCTGATGATGTGTACGAAAACATACATATTCATATTGAATGATTCAAATGCACGTGCTACAGGTAATGTTCACTCGTAAAATAAACGCAGACACGAATAAAAAACTTTGAATAAGTTTTCCTCAGGCGATTATTTTCAGTTTCATATCCATATAGTTATTGAAGTGTTCAGGAGCTTCCGCAGGAGCTTGAAGATTGGGTTTTCCATTTCATCTGGTCGATCTAAACTCGATATATCCAGTGTAAATAAATAAATTAATTTTAAATACTGTAATCAGCGCTGATTAATTCCATCCTACGTTTTCTGGCGATTACAATATTGCAGCGTGTAAGTAGACGCAGGTCCATGTTTCCGGTCTAAGGCTCATATAGTGTAGAGGGCAATTAACTCACATCCTCTGACTGCCCCGTAGCGGACAATCACGGAAGGAGACGTCCATTTGTTGTTTTTCATCAGGAATGGAAACTTGAAAAACAATGAATTGATGATTTTGGTTTCCAGACGCTGCATCCACTCGAATTCGTATAAATCCCATGGAATGAACGAAGTAATATAGCGCAGAAGTGGCGTCATTCGAACTCCTTGGCCCTCACCGGGCGCCTTTCGTCAAAGGTTTTATATAGACGACGTTCATTTCTATCGTAGTTATTAAATTTCTCACCGTTGTTTGCAGTAGTAAAAGGCAAATGCCCACCACACTGAAGGTCAGTGATATCCGATTTCCTCCCATCGAAGCGAAAATTTTAAAAATTATAAATCAATAATTCTTGCACGCGGTTTTAAAAGATGAGAAAGACGAGTTGCATCACGTAACGCACTCTTGCTGATTCGCAGATTTGATTCAAGCAACCATCACGAAAGATTAAATATTGGAAGTATTTCCTACGAAATAGTGTACACATACACAGCAAACATTCCAGGAACCAAAACACTGTTTTCTGCCTCTGGTGGAATTTCTTTTACTAACTTCAAATACGATTTAAGTTAGGCAATAGAGCTGAAGTACACGCTTGTATTTTGGAAGAGTCGCGCATTATTTGAAACTATTTTTAATACAACAAAAATCAATAATTGATTCAGACGCGCACCCACATATTTTTGTCCAAGATTTAAGAGATTATCAAATTTATTTTCAATTTTTTCCAAGTTTCGAATGTTGAACACTGAATAACGCACTTGGCAACTCATCGTCACCAACTCATCGGGATTCAAACTGACGTTGGTGAAGATTTAAAAAGTATGTCTACGGCGAGAAAAAAAAAATCGTCAACCGTCGACGCGAATCGCTTTATACGTTGTAAAACCGTGTTTCACGTCGCTCAGGCAATTCAATTTATTTCGCTTGAGAAATATACGGCAAAAAACGTTGCGAGGGGTAGTTTTTTTCCTTATACCATGTTTGTCGACAGTCGACACCATCCAGAGTGTTTACTTGAAGTGCGCTTATTATGCTTCAAGTGGGTTCTCATGACATATTTCTTTCGGTGTGTGTTTTATTCGCTACCTCTACTTCTTCTCTTGCGTTAACTGTTTGTCTTTATAAGTCCTAAAAGTGAAGAAAAATGCATGTGTTTCTATCGTAACGTTCTTCGATCGGCAACCCTAAAAGTCAATCACTGCTTATCAGAGATTCAAAATAAAAAAACCTATAGTTGAGAATCTGATTTTACATATTGTTACGCTTGATCGTGATTATGGATAATTTATCTTTTCAATTATCTTCGATAAATTCAAGCCATTTTGTTTATTCACGTTGACTGCACCACTCGATTCCAATTGGAATCGTCCCTTGCTCTTCAAACATTGAAAAAAATTTTGGACGAAATGATGGTCAATTTGAATGTTTCTTGTTATGAACTAATATGATGAGAGTACTTCTGTTTTTGTATTCGTCGTGACGTTGTCTATATATAGAAGCCGTGACGATAACGTTTGCTAATAGACATTCATTCGTTTAAAATAATTAAGAAAGATACGTTTTATGTTAAATAAGAGAGAAATAAAGAATTTGTTCAGAGTAGTACCCCAAGGTGAATTGAAATATGCTGGTTTGATCTTCGCATGGCGATATTTAATTGTGATGTACTGTATAAGGAGTGGCGAAAGGCGATCTGCGATTGAAACCGGATAATTAATAACATTATAGGCATTTGATACGTGCACAACTATAGAAGCCCTTATAGAAATCTCTTTTCACTTACGATGAGTAATTATTATTGTAACTGTGTTGGTCTACCATTAAAAATGTCATGTTCATTCATGTAATGGCTGTACAGCTTAATTCGAGGAGTTGGGTAGCATTACCAGAGGTGCAATTCGAAAAGTGCTTGGAAATACAGTAATATGAATCGGTGATACTGTAGTTTTTGGGATTTGTCCGTCATTATACAGTAATTCCAAGAACCCGTTTATAAAAATGCAGCGCAGGAAGTCTCTCTGAGGGAATAAACCGCTGAGATTAAAAAAAAAAAAAAAAAGGCCGAAGCCAACCGTTGCGCTTTGCATTTACTTTCGTGGATGAAGGCACTCGCGGGGGAATTTAATTTCAAGTTCACCGCTTATAAAAAAATTCTCATTGCATAAGTTTTGTGGAGAGGGTATAATGTTTTGATGTGGAGACCTTGCTTGAGCCTTGTGAACTGCTGAAAAGCAGAAAATAAAGTTTGCTGTTCAGTTCAATTCAATAAGACTTGTTGCGTCAGTTTGTTCATTTTTTTCTTTTGTTTGAAAATTTCGATCAAGGTGGATACTCACATAATTCTTATGACACATTGGAAACTTCCAGTCTTTGAGTCCGACTTCATTGGAAAGGCACTTGCAGAGTTCTGCACACTAACCATTACTACTGGGTATAGTGTACAGTTAGATTGGAACGTGTACCATAACCTGCACCTATAGTAGTTGGTACCCACGTCGCTGAGGGAATAAAAAAAATTGAATTCCAGAATTTCGCATACCGGAACTTTTCCGTCTTACTTTTTTCTTACGTCTCGTAGGTGGTGATGGGAGAATTCGGTATGAGAGTTGTGGCTGTGCAAGAAAGATGTCGCTAAAAAGCTAGTTTTGCAGAAGATGATATACTGTACTGTAGTTTCATGTGAAGTACAGTGCGAACAATATAATATTACTTTATTCTAAATTGAGGGTTGAATTGATTTAAAACCGGAGTATTGGTGAAGCAGGCAGTATTTGAGAGCCAGAAGTGAAATGTATGATTTGGAAATCCGCAAAACAGCCTAGAAAATATTTGTCAGCTTCAAAACTACACGTTGTTGTTAATTTGGAAGGGGTTTTTTTCAAGAGGTGGGGGTCTACTTCGGTAAGCGGCCTTAAATTCTATACGTCACGAGTTTGTAACAGAACACCTTCTTATAAAATCCGAGGAAATCAGGAAAAGCAATGTTATTTAACCCTTAAAAAACGTAACGTATTTTTACCAACAGAGCCTGCATGGATGAGTGAAGAAAGATGCTGTTTGAAACAGAAAATAAATGAATAAACAGATTTTCAAGCTCTGTGATGCAAAATCTCAAGTTCAAGCTGTCTGGCTTGAAAAAAGAGTCAAAGGAAAGCTTGTGCAAGTGCATGTCGAAGGACGATCCATTTTTATCCATCTTTATGCGAAATATTTCGTAAAAAAAAACGATTGGGACAAATCAGCCCACTGAAAAAAGATGTTACAATTTTTTCCACGATTAACATACAAAAAAAAAACAACAATGGTGTTGATGGAAAATTCTGCTGCAGTTCTGCTTCTTTCATTTTTTCATCGAAAAAAGAAACCTTGCACTAGTTTCATGAAAATTAATCGGCTTTATGTTTTATCTTACAATAAGTGTTACACTCAGGATATATAAGGAGATGTTGAAATTGAACACTGCATGCCTTGAAAGTGGCACAATCCATAGGCAAAACGCATTAAAAAAAAAGAATAACCCATGCTTCTCAGAGGTCCGCTCTTGGGGTCATAATAGGTCCACTGCCATCCCGCATCCTCAACTCCACGAAACTGATGTCCGGATCCATCCGCAAATCGTGGGTGGAAGCGGAAGTCCGCTGCTGATGCGGGTATCCGGTATTACTTCCGGTTCTGTTCGGTCCGCCGTGCTTCGTGTACTGTCTGTGCTGGCGACCACTGCTGCTCAGCGGGTTCGTTCCAGCAATCCCGACCATCATGCCCGAATGGGTGACATTCCTCGACGAATATTGCCGTCGGTCCCCGGCGGGCTCCGTGTCAATGGCGAACATTCCGTCGACGATCCCAGTCGACAGTCTCTGGATTGACGAGTATTTCCTGGCTTGCGGGAATTTCAAATCCGCGTAGACGACTTCGTTGTCGGATGCGTAGCGGGTAGATTGCATGTGTTGATGGTTTGACCCGGGTGTGGGTTGCGGAGCTGGGCGCTTTTTCCGACGGGATGATGCGAGTTCCGACACGTTTGTAGCTGTCGTGTTGAATCCGGGTCTTGGGGAAGCTGCGTTATTGCTGTTGCTGTTGTTGTTGTTGTTGTTGATGTTGTTGCTGTTGTTGTTGCTGCTGCTCATGAAGTTGTGGCGTTCGTTCCTGGGCGATTCCTTTTTTTTTTTTGGGAAATTATGAGAGCTCAATTTGATTCCGATTTGGAATAATTTTTTTTTTACGTATTGTGATGCAAAGAAAAATCATCCATTTTCGAAATTCTCTCCCCGACAGATCGCGATCAGTTTTTCTCCAAAAAATAAAGGTGTAATTTCTCCCGAATGAATTTAATGGGCTTCCGTCAGTAAATGTTTTGTTTTAATTTCTAAAATGAAATGTATGGAATTTTTGTTTTCCACGTTTGGAAAGAATCCCTGCAGCAAATCCCAATTTTCTCGAAGCATCAGAGCAATGCAAATAAAACATTTGGAGGCTTTAAAAATGTCGATTTATCAGGGACTCAATTTTCCAGTGTAGCAAACTTTTAATCGTACCACATAATTTTTTGTGCTATTTTAAACGTTTAAAAAAAATCATAAATTCAAGTTCATTGCTAAAATACTGCTTAATTTGTCCATACTGGACGAGATTCATGCACCGTCAAATAGTATTTGAAGGCAGCATTAGTTTTAAGAATACCATAAATTTATAGACTCACCTTCGAAGTCGGTGATGGGTTAAAAGAGGGTTCGAACTCGCCAAAAAGTCGTTGTTTCTTCTTGCTTGTCGAATACAAAGCATCAGGAGGAATAGCTATTTCAGTCTTCTTCGCATCTCCAATACCAGATGCTTGATAACTTTAAAAAAAGAAGATATCGTTAAAAGAACATCCAAAATCATAAGATTACAGCGCATATTTCTTGACTTACTCTCCTTCCTCCGACGGCTCGAACATGTTCTTGTCTGCAGGAAAAATTCAGATTGTTTCAAAATGACTGAAAGACGTAAAATTTGTTGTGAATTTTATGGAAATTCGTCTACAGTACCTGAGAAACACCACTTTTCTGAGCGGAAAGCATGAATCAGCAGCAGGAGGACGGAAAGGATTAAAACGCAACATGCTGCGACGGTTCCGACGACTGTCATCAGGGGCATACTCTCTATATATAATGGAGATAAAAACGTTTTTTGCAAGGAAATCAACAAGGAAATTCAAGACATTTTTGAAAGATTGCAGCGAGTATACAAAAGAAACTGGTAGACGAATAAAAGTAGGTTTCCGTGGCATTTCATCCAGAAGCGCGACTCCCTGAATTTAGTATTGCGCAATAATTCGAATTCCTTCAACAGCTGGTTCGATCATGAACAAATTGAAAATTTTAAAATCTCATGTATCTGAACCCTTAAGGTGCAGGTTATTCCATTTCGTCCACATTTATTTTTCAAGTAAATCTTCATTAATATAGCAGGTGTACATTATTTTAATGCCGTGTTCCATGAAGATTAGTTGACATTTTCTTCCTTAACCAATTTGCGACTCAGGTGCTATTTTTCTCCCGCCAAAAATACAAACCGCACAAAAAATAGTTTAAAACGTGTATATATGCTCTGCTAAGAAGTTATCTATAAGCAGAAATCTCATTTGACATTATTCTTCCATTTCTATTGCACAGAGAGACATGTTTTCTAAACTAATTCACATATTCTGTTCAAATATTGGAACATCATTTTTGGACTAAAAGAAAAGTACTTTCTTCAGCAGCAAAATTCAAAACTTTTGTTTTTCACTGACATCTGGTTAGTTCTGAATAGATTGGCACGTTTATTTTCTTTTAAATCGTTTTTCGATTGATCAAAGCCGATAAAAAATACTTTGCACCATCAGGGGATCTAATTGAAATGTTCAATACGTGGAAAAATTTTGGCTTTCAAATTGTGCCAACGTATCTACTGATGAAGTGAACTTAAGCAAATCTGTTTGTCGGTGGATGTTTCGCAGTTAATGGATTAAGATAAAGGTTGCAGATATTTTTTTTTTACCGAGTTGCTTGACCCAGTTCCGCGTGGTCTTAATCAACTTCTAAACAGTGACATATGCAAGGCTTCTAAATTTTTTCTGGTGTGATGACGCTTCAGACGCCTGAGATTATTTTACAAATTCCTAAAATTTCCCCAACAAGAAGAAAAACTTTTTTTTTAGCCTACTTAGTTTTCACCTGAAATCATGAGATCAACTGCATGTTTGTCAACTCCCTCGTCGTTCTCGACCCAAAAATAGTATTTTCTGGAATCGGAAGGATCAGCATCAGGCACGAGAAGTCGAGATTCGTAGCAATCCTCGAGCGGAATCTGCGGGCAGGAAAAGAAAACCAAATCCTGAATAGTTTAACGCATAAAACTGTGAAAAGAAAATAACGAGGTCAAAGATAAATCGGAATGGCTGAATGCAACACGGGGATTATATATATGCAGTACAGTACGTGCATTCCCGACAGTGCAATGCACACGCAACCCTTATATATATATATACGCACGTTCACAAGGTTCTGGGCGACAAATTTCCCATGGGAATTTCCTACGTCTAATTTCACCGAACCCCATCTCCACGTTGCTTTCTTGGGTTTCGGATCCCCGCAGAAAACTGCATTGAGCGTTACGTCTTGTCCCGGTGAAGCATTTTCGATGGGGTACATCTTGTGCCTTAGAATCTGTGGAGCGCCTGCGAAAACAAAAACAGCAGAAATTTTCATTATGTGCTAATCCCCTGATATTTCGCGTCGCATATAAAATATCGATTGAAAATACGAGCAATGAAGGTAATCAATACAGCGAAGTCTCATTACAACGAAGACCGAGGGCATGGTAAAAAAAATTGTTACGAGATTCATGCTTCTTTGAGAATTCAGGACTGAAATTTCGTGTGGAGCCGGTAAAATGCTTTAAGCATTTCCAGAAGAAATCTGTGAAGAATTACCCGAATTTACAATTTCTTCTGGTTAAAATAGTAGAGAAATTCACAATTGGTAGCACAATTCTCTCATTTCACATTATACCTTTCCTACGTTTTTAGTTATAGGCACCAGTTGGGATTTCCTATATTCTGCCAATTTAATTTTTTTTAAAGGATATGGCCCATGCACACATAATTAAGGTGAGAATTCCTTATAATGAGATTATGGGGGAAAATCAGTTTGCTATCAAGAGATTTTAAAAGGATTGTCCCAGTGAAAAAAAAATTACTGAGAACCAGTAAAAAAAATCGTTTAATCGATACTCGGAATATTACTGCATAAAAATATGAGGAAAAGGGACTACACTATATTTTCAAAATTTTATTTTTGGACGCCTCACCGTGAACTTGAAGCTCGAGGATTTCACTCTGCGCACTTCGAATTTCGCCACGGATTTTGTTGAAAGCTCGACACGCGTACTGTCCTTGGTGCTCGTACGAGGAATTGGAAATGATCATTGTGGAACTCCGGGCTCTCAAGTAGACCTCGTCACCCTGCGGGTTCGGCCTGTGCAACCATTCGAACTCTGGCTCCGGGTTACCTTCGGCCTCGCAAGTGAAGCTCGACCAATTCCCAGCAATGGTTTTCACTGTCCGCCGGGATCCCACATTCAAGTTTTGTGGTGGATCTAAACGAAAATGCGAAAGTCATTTTTCATGATAAAATTGAAATACAGTGTGTATGTCCAAGCTATATATAGGCTCAAAAAGCAGGGAACTTATAATATTTTCGGGTTGATGCAAAAGGATCTCAAATTTTACTGAAGAAACAAAATTTTACCAAAAAAGGCGAACAAATTATTATCCAGCAAAAACATATTCGGATAGTATGGTCTGTTTGATGTGATTGCCATCGATTTTAAGGACTTTTCAAGTTCAGGAATTCATGAAATTTTGATTCAAGTGATAACAGTATTTCTACAAGGTTATCTTTCATCTTCTTTACTGGGAATCTTCCAAAAAATAAAAATTTCGAAAGAGAACCATGTTCATTTGGGGTTGTGTTGGTTTTATCAGTTTGGTGTAAATGCTTTTCAAGAATTTTAAAACATTGTTATGGCCTTACTTCCATCTTGAACCCCTTGGACAGTTGAATTTAAGTATTCCAGAATCCAACTCACTATAATGCTTCCGATACAAAAATTCGAGAGCGTTCATGATAAATTTATCGCTATGGCATCTCACTTTCGTTAAAAAAAAAACACCCGAATGAATTGTGAGCTCGAAAAATGTGCATACATTCATATGAAATTCGTCAATGCATTTTCAAAGCGAGAAAGAAATTTAAAACATGATCAGATGCACAAAATCAAGAATCAACAGTTTCAAATGCAAACCTTTTTTTTTAAAGTGCGTACTGCAGTTATTTTGACCACCTAAGTTCGAAAGTGGGGAATTGATGGAATTTTTAAAAGGTTTTCGAACAAGATAGATGGCTTTTAAAATTGTTGATATTTTGCATGGATGGTTCACAGCCTTGCGAATTTTCTGCGGAAGTCCGAGAACTTCGAAAAAAAAAATGCGTTGCTGGTTTAATTTGAAGTGGCCGGACGACTCTCGAAATCTAACATCTCTCTGCATGAGGAGATCTTCGGAAGTTTGTAAATGAGGAATGCAAACGGAAAATTCATGGATTGTGCATATAATAATTTACATTTGACATCCAAGTCGAAAGGGACGCCTTTGCCGGTGCCGACGAGGTTCCGAGCTTCGCACTGATAATTGCCAGAGTTCTCACGCGTCACGGGCTTGAACTCGAGCAACTGGTTGAAGCCGACGATGTCGGAGGAGCCTGCTTTGCGCCAAATTACTGTCGCTGACGGATTGGCGTCCACGGCGCACTTGATTGACAAAGAGTCTTTGTTCTCCTCGACGTCGGACGGAGGAAGACCTTCTAGCCTGATGACTGGGGCATCTGAGTATACGCATATATAGTGAGAGGATTTTGAGTGATCGATGCAATGTGATGAGCAACAGGTTTAAAGCACGTCAATCATGGAAAATTTGCATGGAATGATTCCGTTTAATGCAGGTCCCATCTGTATAACAGCATGAATGTTAAAAAAAAATGAATTCATATCTAAATCCTGAGTACTGTAGTTTGCTAGGCATCGGTGCAAAGCCTCCAATGTACGCGAGAGAGATGAAAACTCCATACTTCATTGATATCGTCCAATCTTGTGCAAATATCTCCGCTAATTAAATGTATCGTATTATTAGGGGAAAAAAGGCGAAATAATTACGCTTTGACGATGAGAGAAAAATTCCGATGGTGTGCCTTATAATCTATTTATCGCTATGGCATCTCTGATTCGATCATGAAAAATATGCGCGAATATATAAATAAAATTTCCAAATATTCGTGCCCACTTATATGATATTCATCTCATTAACGCATCGATCCATTTGCACCACAGATTAAAAGGACTACGATGGATTTAAAGCAATAAATGTGATCGGATGTACTACAGTAATTCAAAAATGAACAGTTCTAGGTGAAAATGTAGAAAATAACATTTCAATGATTACTTCGACTATGGTTTTTTTTAACCGGTAAAAATGACATGATATAGTAGGGATATTACATATTGCTTGGATATCAAATTTGAAATTAATCTCACTTGAAAAAAAATAGACCCTATCTTTTTGCGATTTTATTTGCGATGCATTATGTTTTGAAAGCATACAAGCTTAATTCGTTCGAATTTCTATCCAACCTGTAGGTGTTCATCTATTTACAGAATTTCTGACATTTTGTGTATGTAACGTTCGTCTTCGATTTTTCGAAAATATCTTTGTTGATCAGATCCGAATTTTTGGCGAATCTCATCATCGCGGAGAACATTTTCTTCGAGTGAATGCAGAATCACTATTTGAAGCTTCGATCTGATTTGATTACTGAAAGACATGCAATATTATAGTTTGTCAGACCTTTTGATTGACGTTTTGAAAATTTTGTTTCTCACTCACACATGATGTCGAGAGTGACTTGGGCTTCTCGAGACTTCGTTTTATAGGCTTCGTGCATCGCAACGCAACGAAGTCGTTGCCCGTGATGATCTTTGGTGAAATTGAAGACAATTGTTGACATGGCCTGCCATTTTTTCGGATCGTCAACTTCCGTGCTGTTTGTTTGCACAACTTCAGCACCGTCGATTGTGGCGTAATCGAGGTACCACCGGATTTCTGCCGGTGGATTTCCATACCTTCAAAATTCGAAGAAAACGAATTCGTCACTGACATTTGACGGAAATACCGATAGGTATCGTAGTGGTTTGCAAAACACCAACTAGTTTAATTCCTGTGGGACCCTCAGCCATATTCCCAAGAGGTTAGTGAAAAAGGATGAATAAAACGCAAGAATAACTGAATAAAACACCGAAATCTATGTTAATGTCTCAAATCGTAAGCAACTGCATGCATATGAAAGGACTTGTTGGGCCAGGGAAATTACTGGACATTTTCTCGATGATATCACTCGGGAAATTCATTTTTATTCGACGGATTAATTTGCAACGTTTTCCTTTTTTTTAATATTTCTCAATCCTTGGCCACCTGAGAGGGTATATAATTACGGTACTCACCTAGACAAGCACTTGACAGAAGTTCCTTCATTGTGCTTCGCTTGCAGCGCAGTAGTAATTTGCTCGCCCTTGAAGCGAATGTACGGCGGGTTGGGCGGAACTGGAATAATCAGGAAAGCAAGAAAAAGAAAATCATCAACCTTCCGCCGCGATTAATATTCAGTCGTCATGAAATATGCAACCCGGGTGTCGGGCAATTAGGGCTCATCACCTCGGACTAATAAACGAACTCGCTTCGAGGCCAGGGCATCCTTGGAGGCGTAGGAGCTGGCCGTTACCTGGCACTGCCACAGCCCGTCGTCGTCCAGCCCGACGTTGACGATCTTCAAGCTGCAGTCCCCGCGATCCGGATTTCCGGCCCACTCGTATTTTTCGGCGTACATCCCTTGAGGCTTTTAGCGAAATTGAAGGAAGACATGGTCATTGTTCGGTTGGATCTCAATCGATCAGCCATTAATCAGGGCCTATTTCATGCATCAGGTGCATGCGTAATGAACAAAAACATCCTTTTTCGTAGTTTTTGTTACACGCGGAAACCTTCGGGCTCCGCGCGGATGAGCACCAATAATTAAAAAAAAAAATAGTCGGGATTGTAAGAGCAAAAGATGATTGACGTACCAGGGTGGTGGTACATTAGTACATTTTCCGTGGTAAACGCGTGAATTTGACGTTGGCGTAAGTAATTTGAAAATGTTCAACGTCAGTCTACAGTAAATTAAGATTTTTAAAACACGTTCAATAAAAATTAAATTGTACCATTACTGGTGGGGCAGTGGGGCATTTTCATTTATAAACGTGCGAATTTGTCGATGACGTACGTGATTTTAACATTCCCAACCGAAGGTTACCGTAAATTAAAATTTGGAAAATACATTTATTGAAAATTTAAATACGAGGGACATCGTCTAGCGCTAAGAACACGGACCGTGAACATTCACCGGCAGTGTATGTCACGATTCACGAAATATGTTCAAACATCAAACTGGAAACAATTTAGCATGCACCTGACGAACCTGTTCGCTGTCCTTTCATGCAGACTGTACATGAGGCTTTTCAATTGATTTTTTAAAAATCCTGGGTTTTCATTGTTCAAGAGTCGCATATTTACTCATTTCTTCAAAACTGAAAGGCAATCGAACTCAGGGAGGAATTTAATTATTAATTAATATTATTAATTATTATTTTTATTATTTAATTATTTTTAACAGGTAACATCAGAGAATTCAAGAGGAGATGACACCGTTGACACGAGTTGTCGGGAAATATGTGAAAACAGGAAACTAAAAACAAATTACCACCCAAGAACTTTCTTGCTGCCTTTCTTTAATATATCGAGGTTAAAGAACTGATTTTTTTAAATCGTTGGTTTTCACTTTTTCCGTGTCATGATATGGTTATTTACTCATTTGCTCATAATTCAAACGGAATGGAATCCAGGGAGGAATTTCATGTAGGATTTGTTTAAGCAAACAAGTGATTAATCAAGAAGAGGAGAGGGAACGCGTGTAAGCGCATAAGTGTACAGTATTGTAAAGTGCTTTCGTTCTTTACCATGCCGTCTTTTTGCCAAGAACAGTCCCCTTGTTTGCTGTAGATTCTGCAAGCCAAGATAACGTTACTGCCCGGGTTGACCTCGGTGAACTTTGGCTCCTCATCGAAAACCTGCTGGCAGGAAGTTTGACCTGAGGAAAATTAAGAAGCAGAAGGAAAACGTATTTGAGACGGATGCGGATTTCTGGAAATTAGCTTTAAAAAATCAGAGAATACTGTAGTTTCCCAAAAAACCAAAAGTGCAACTGCTATGATGCTGCGAAGTCGATGATTCGTCCAAAATTTGGAAGGGACCTGATTCCTCCTGGAATACCCATTATTTTTAGTCATTTTTTTTTTTGCGGCAGACATCCTCAATATAGAGTTTTGCTGCTATCATTTTTGCCGAATGTACTCTATATGCTCCTGTTCTTTCTAAAGAACAATTCATATTTCCAAAGATAAAGAACACCAATATCATGCACATGATGATCTGTATAAAATTTGGAGATAACTATGAAATTGAACAAGACTCACAATTCAGAAAAGCTCATATTCTTGGATGTGCTAAGCACATTCATAGCAAGAATTTGAAATTGTGGGCTTTACGTACTGAGCAGGTCGTCTCATGAATGAAAAAAAAGCGGGAATTTCTTTTGAAAGTATTAATTTATCCTTCGAGTATCTGTACCCAATAATCTACTCAATTATTCTCAGAATACCGCCTTTTTTGGATGCATTACATTGTATATCTAGGCGTTGAACGTGCAAAATCTATCCATCACTTCTATGACCTCGTGGCGGTGGTCAAGTTGCAAAAATCAGCTGGTTTTTCTCTCGCGTCTCGTCGCAGGGACGTAACAGTGTATTTCGCTGATTACTAAAGCAACAAAAAAGAAAAAAAATAGAATAGTGATAAAAAAAAAAGAACCGGTAAGAGAGGGGAGTTCAATTTGGGGACACCCCTGCCCCCCTTCACACCGGAAAAGGGAGTGGCGGGATTTGGAAGAACGTGCCGCATTTCCGGCTCGTCACGGTCTCCCAATTCCGTCCTCCCCATCACACCGTTCGCCGATTCCTCGGGGGAATTCGTAAAGTTTCTAGTAAAACGACTGAATCATGCAGAAATGCATTTTCATGACTAAGCCAAAAGAAATGGCATTCATAAAGCAACAGGTGAGATTAGCACATAACGCAGTTCGTAATATTTTGGATTTAAAAAAAAATTGAAACATTGTTGTGCGGCGTGATGTTCATTATACTGCAAGTATGAATTTTGATTTGCAGCTTGTTTTTCAAACTGATAGACCCTTGCCAGAATTGGGCCTTCTATTGAGACTGTCAGTTTTACAACGATTTTCTTGCCTTTTATTTTCGGTATCCAGTCTTTTTTTTTGCAAAAAAAAACCAGATCACATTAAGTGGGGTGACTTTCGTGAGGAAGCGTAGAATACCACACTGATAAAATCCAGAATTCAACAAATAGAATTCCAAAAAATTGATCAAATTTCATTCGTGGCAATCATAGAACACCTAAAGCCAACTTTTGGCAAAAGAAAGAAAGAAAGAGGAATTAAAATTGTCTAGTTCACTAATTTCAAGGCAAAAGTACTAGCACTGAAGCAAAATTGGGAAAAGAACCAAAATAACATCCCTGTCAAAACCCTTTGCAAAGAATATACGAGTATATACGTCTCAAAAGTTGAAAGAATGTCCAGAGATATCTCACCAAAGGGTACAATTTACTGTCGAGAAAAGGTTGTCCCAGAAACGAAAATTTATATTTAATGAGAGAACATTTCTCTGTAAGTATAGGGGAAAGGAAAAGGGCCAACTTGTACTTTTTCCAAAAAGAAGAGGCCTGTTCATTTGAAACATTCGATTTTCTGGCTGGTTGTGCTCGTGTATATACGTCTTTGAAAACATGAACACCACCGTCTGCAAAACAAAGATCCTGCATTTTATTTTATATTTTAGCTTCACAAATCCCAGAAATGCTCACAGACCGGTTCAGTACCAGTACTTGTACTCCTCAAGCCTTTAGACCTCATCGTGAGTTACAGAGTTTCTCACATTTATTTATCCACTCGGCTGCTAATGGATTTGACGGTGCTGGCTTGTAAAAATATCTTATAGGTGTGAATCAATTTTTGAATAGGATACTAGAAACTGTTGGTACATAGTGTGGTTTAATGACCAAAGAATTGATGCAAAATTTAAAAAAGAAAACGAGGAAAATTAATAATTTTCCAGATATAGGCTCCGATGTCAAGGCAGCAGTGCGTGGAAATGCAAAAAAAAAACACTTTTATTTAAGGGCTTTCTTATTTTCGATTCAACAGGGTAAACATGGCCATCACAGAATTTCCCACAGAAAAGCGTGTATTTTGGCCTAATTTTAAAACAGTTGTGCTAATACATTCTTCCCATTTGACTTCAATTTCTTGGGCATGGCATCAAACAGCACATTATAAACAGTACAAGGAAACATGCTCTGCATATCACAATGCTAACTGCCTAAAACTTTTGGATTAACCTTCTTTAAACTACCAGTCAGTCAGTCGGTCGATTTTCATTTTATCTTCTGAAACGGCATCTTTTTTTTTTGTTGCTTTCCACATGGGAAATACGAAACAAAGCTACCGACGAACAACAGCAGGTGAATCTCTGGCCAACAATGCACCGCAACGCCTGAGAAATTTCTGGTTGGATTTCCAAGTTTCTCTTTTATCTGCTTTGTATAAACAAAGTAATTATATTCAGATCAGCTTTAATTGAAAACTGAAGCCTAATGCAAAAACAGATTTTTCTGAAATGAAAAAGGAAACATACGTGTCAGAGGATTTCTTATGCTACCGCTCTCTAATGCTTGGAGTCTTGAGACAAATTCAAATTCTGAATTTGTCCACGTACTTCGCATGATTAAATGGCTTTGAAAAAATTAATATTCCTGATTATTCCATGGAAATGTCCGCATGCACAAAGACATGACTGCATGGCTGCTGTCGTTGGGAAAAATTGAAAGCGATGATAAATTAGCGCGATAGTGTTTTCACGGTAGATCTAGGCCATC
>CAJPEX010005448.1:0-16357 GCA_905338405.1 Notodromas monacha | reverse complement strand
CTTTTACTGTGTTGCTGTCGGGACGTTGTGTAATAAGTGATCTTGAGTTTTTAAGTAATTTTTTGCATGTGGAAATTTGATGGAGATAATTGCAGCCCGAGTTTTGTCCACTTCCTGCCTCGATTCCTTCATTTGAACACACCAAGCGGAAATAACGTGATCCTGCGTTTTGTTGGAGGCTACTCTGTCTGGCAATGTCTCCTGGGAACATGTGTCCCAGCAAATTATCACTTGAAAAATGCAGCCGTCTCCTCATTCTGTGCTTCGGGCATTGGACCGGAAGTCTGGGGTTACAACTGTATTGTACTCAAGTTAAGACAACTGGATAGAAGGCCAAAAATTTCGGTGTCCAGTCAGCCGCCAGTTGGGCAAACCATGGTTGCGCACCCACCAGCCAGCAAATGCTGGTCATTCCAACTGCTAGCCAGGACATTCCTGGGCCTCCTCAATCCCTAGCTCACCAAACTGCGGTCCAGTCACCCAATTGTTGGGGCACCCTGGCAATTGAGTGAATAGAATTGCATTGATTCTAAAATCCTGATTGCAGTGACTTTCCAGGCTTTGGTGAGGAGAATGGTTTCCTCCCATGAATTATTTTTTGAAACCAAATATCATTAATGTTCAGATAGGACAGGTTGGGTTTGATGAGTTTCTCTTTTTTTTGTGGACATTTTTATAAGATGAAATTTTGTACCAAAAATAATCTGTGGTAGCCCTGGTAGGAAACCATTCTGTACCCAAAAACCTGGAAAGTCACTACGATCAGGATTTTAGAATCAAGGCTATTCGAATCACCCCATTGTTGGGGAGCCCCAGTGACTGGACTCGGGTTTGGTGGGCTGGGGATTGGGGAGGCCAAGGACTGTCCTGGCTGGTGGTTGGAGCAACTGGCATTTGCTGGCTGGTGGGTGGGCAATTGTGGTTGCCCAACTGGTGGCTGACGGGGTACCAAACATTGCACTGTACATAATTTGAGATCAGAATTTGACAAAATTTTGTTTTACCTACAAATTTCCTTTTAATGTCAAATGTCTCACACAAATGAAAGCTGTGGGCTGGAAGCTCTCCTGTGTTTCGCACACCTGGTTCAAGTGTTACATTGTACCCAAGATAAGGCCTTGAACTATCAAAATGCGCCATAAAATCTCGATCACTTTTCCGGTCCGGCCGCATGCGTGCACCCACATGGAACCAGAATTTGTAGAAATACTCGGAGATAGCAGCACGAATTTTCACGCCCAACAAGAATAACAACGAGTCGTCGGCGAGAGTCGGGCAAGGTCAGCGGGAGCAATTCGGCGCATCGTCGGGTCGTTGACGAGAGCTCGGCGCTGCTGCTGGCCGACGATGGAACGCCTCTGTGTCTGCTGCAAGACATGACGGTCACAATAAGTCGGCCAGCACCAGACCCAAGGCCTACGAAATCCCGGCCAACGGGTTCCAATACTTCGTCACCTCCCATCAGCAGCGGCACGAGCACTCCCCGTAGTGTTTCGCCTGCACGATGACCTACTCGACCAGCATCACGGAGTGCAGGTATGATGGCCATGATGATGATGGGCAGCACACTGACGCATCCAGCTGGTGTCCAGCAACCTGTCTAGCTCATATCCGCTCAAGGCTTTCTTTCTGCCGCGTTGGGTCTGATAATGAGATGACTTGCACAGTGCGGGTGAAATTTGCCGCAGTTGAACTTGTGCACTTCAACTTGCTGCTGCTGCAACTGACGGCAGTCACCAGTTGCCCCAATCATTTCTCACTGCAGTCACAACTTGCAGTGGTTATAAGTTGCCACTCTTTTCTACATGCTGTACTTGAAGATTAATTCAGACAATTCTAGAACTTTTAAAACTTAATTCACAGCAGAACATTTTTGCAATTGAAAAAAATGTACAATACAATAATATGGAAAAAACCTTACCATCACAAATAAAATGCGCATCATTTATCCACCAATAGTACTAGTTCAGGAGGAAGGAATTCAATGAAACCCCCTCTATATATTCAAAAAAATTTGATGCAGCAGAATGCCTAGTTAACAAGTGGAAGAATGTGGGAATTCCTTTTTTCCTGAAATTTTAGGCAATGAAATGACAAGTGGCTGCAATTCATTTGGCAAATTGTGATAGCAGCAAGTCATTACAGTGGTGAGTTTTTGCAGCAGCAAGTTAACACTGCAGCAGGTTGTGACAGCGGCAAGTTCAACTGCTTGCGGCAGGTTGGATGTGTGGCAAGTTAGAATGCAGCAAGTTTCACCAACACGGACTTGCGCACAGTGAATTACACCGCTGTATTGCGAACATCTTGGGATGCATCGTCTTTCTCTTCCATGTTTCTCCAATGCCACCCATGGGATTCCCTTCCGTTTCACATGCTGGATGTGAATTGCCCCCCTGCTGTGCATACATCGGACCCAACAAGTCAGGATTAACCTTATACGGAACAGTACTGTACACACTTCTTCCACACCTGTCGACCAGCAGCAGTGCATGCTGCCCAACTCCGATGTGGTTGAGGGCTGCATCTACAGTACTTGTACACATTATAGTATGGTAGTTAATTATTGACGCAGGACAGAGCTTCATGATAATGTGTAACCACTACGAGGACGCATTATTGGAGATGAGCAGTTTTGTGGGCTGAAGCAGAAATTAATTTTGAATTATTTCTTGCATGCACAAATACAAACATGATGCAGACACTAGTCCAAGTTATCCAACACAAAAAAATACAGTGAGACCCAAAGATGAGGATGTAGTTGGTGCTTAAAGAGTGTCCCTAAGTTGAGACTCATTTTCCCTTAGACTTACATTATATAATTATTAATTGGTGTTTCATGGACAAAATACTCACCATAATTCCAAAAAAATTGTCTCCCAATTTAAACTGATTCCAATCAATATATTTCCATTCAATATGGACACTTGGGGAATTGAATACTGATACCTCTGTAGTGCATAGAAATGTTGGCATTATTTTTAAAAATAAAAAGCAAGTGAAAAAGAGAGAAAGAAGCCCCTCTATGCTGGAGGTAATTTTTTAAATTAGCTAAATGAATGATAAATTGGTGAGAGAAATGCCCGAAGACTTTTCTTGCAACAATTTTAGGGTTGGGAATATCTGTTTTCTGTAATTTGGCCGGAAACTTATTTGCAATTTCATCAAAAAATGTCCCAATGTCAATTCAATGTCCTATTGCCCGGCCTTTTTTCATTATTTTTGCATGGGAAAATAAGTGTACCTATGTCGAATTGTCCGCATGTCAAGGTGTCCGCATTTTTCGAGGAAAACTTACATCCAGCAAATGCTCAATCGTCAGCCTTTCCCTCTGGCAACACTCCAAATTGACCATGGTTCCAGTAGCTAAAGCAACAGCCTGTCTGGCACCAAACGCTGGATCAGAGTCCATAAAAACTGGCACTTTTCGGTCATCTTCGTCCTCTTCTTCCACTTCGTCAATTTGATCCATACCCCAATGGCTTTTCCCGTTGGTCAGCGATTCCGTGGCATTTTGCTTCGCAGTTAGAAGGTCAGAGTGATTTCGGGACATGTCTTCTAAAAGTGCACGCATTTCCTCCACTTGTGCCTCCTTCGGCTTGGAACCATGGAAAATTGAATCCAAGTTCTGAAAAAAATGGATGAAGTTGAATTAACATTTGAATTTTCCATGCAAGAGAAACGTTCTCAAACTCGGGTGAAAAAAAACTAGCATAGAGAAAACTTTATGAAACAGAACACAAATTATTTGCTGAAGTCAGCAACAAATATCGAATGCTTGACAACAACGGTTTATATTTGCTCTCTCTTGGTTCTGCATCATTAAATTTGATGTGAAAAAGCCAGACTGTTGAAACCTTCGATCCAATCCGAGTAAAAAAATTATAAGAGGAACAAGGAAAAATTGCAATTTCAGCATTCAAAATTTTGCCTTGCGCGTATTACTGATGGCATTCAGATAATGAAAAATTTTCAACCAACCATTTTATCGATGCAGATTATTGACACTGATTGTCCCACAATTGAGAAAATTCTTCAACTAGCGCAAGAACACAATTGAGAAATTACGAAAAATTAATTCCACTTCGAATGAATAGTCATAATTTACCTCACAATTTAATCTACATATTCCGGAAATTTAAGAAAAAAGAAAGTTCACCGATATTCCACGTAAAGTTCTGAAATAAATCAGCAAAATTTTAAATATATCAGCTCATGGTCGATTAAAAAGAAAAATGTAAAGAAAAATGTGGCATTTTTACTTATATTGAGTTTCCAGTAGGCAGGCATTTGAATTTCATTTCAAAAATTAATTCTTTGCATTGACATTGCAACTCCATTTCAGTTTGTTAACCCCATTTTGGTTATTAAACCTCCGGTTTTGCACTGGAAACAAATGCTTTTTGAGCAAAGTTTGCCTACAAAAATAGTTTGTCAATACAAGGGGTCAAACAAAAGTTCTTGGAATATAAAATGAAATGGCAAATAATTGAGCTGAAAAACAATTCTTCTTTAGGGAAAACATATTCTTTGGCACAAGAAAAAAAGCAGCCCTGTTTGATGCATTTTTTTGAATGTTTTGAAAAAGTCACCCTGGCAGAGTTCTGCTCTCCACTCAAAAAGATGGGCGCCCTTCCTGCAGATTTTTTTGTTTTAGCACAGGTTTCCCCTCAGAATTCTTGAAATCTATGTGGCATTAATTCTGAGGGTTGCCTCCAGGTCTTCCAAGATAATTCCGCCATTTAACATAGATTGAAAGCTGGGCTACAACAACAAAATCTACAGGAAGGGCGCCCATCTTTTTGAGTGGAGAGTGGAACTCTGCCAGGGTGACTTTTGCAAAACATATAAAAAAAATAGTGTCAAACAGGGCTGATTTTTTTCTTGTGCCAAAGAATATGTTTTCCCTCAAGAATAATTGTTTTTCAGCTCAATTATATGCCATTTCAATTTATATTCCAAGAACTTTTGTTATAGACCCCTTGTATGGTAGATAGTGTTAAAATCCAAGGTCCGCTTTTTTGAGATATTCACCAGCTGGACATTGGAAAGCCATTCCTGCATCCGTTCACTCTTCCCATCAAACTTCTGCTTCTGCTCAGCCTCCAACCGCAGAGACGTCAACAGGGCGTCCAGGTAATTTCCTTGTAGATAGACCCTGCACAGGTATTTTGGAAAAACAAGTATTCAATGAACAAATTTTAATTTTGAGCCAAAAAATCAAGGCAATTCTCAGTCAAAATCGAGACAGTTGAGGGTATTTTTTAGCACACAGCTCCAATTTCAGAAATTTCGAATAATTGGCCATGTTTTTTCAGAACAGTGTGAATCATTCCAAAGATTTTAAATCTCATTAAGGGCGCAAATATCAAAAACGTGTGCTGCTGAAGATTTTTGGGCTTAGAATTTGGTGACTTCTTTTGGTTTGAGGATAATAAGATTGTAATTTAAAAGCAGGGTAGTTCCTCTCTTGACATTGTTTTCTGCTAGACATTTCTCTGCATGATCTCTTGTGTTCCCAGTTTTTCCTCGTTCTCCTTTTTTATTTGAAAGTACAGTAAATAAGATTTCGTTTTGTAAGTCTCCATTAATGAGTAAAGTACCCGGCTACATAACGGCAGCTTCCTGCATTTAATTTCTTTCATGCACTCCGTTCAACTCAAAACAGAGATCAACCAATAACTTGAGGGAGTATTGGGTCTCCGGCAGTTGTTCGTGCAGCATCTTTGCTCCGGAAATAATTTCCCACAGCATTCCAACGGGGTACAAGAATTGCTCAGCATACCTTGTACGTACTGTATACCCTTGCTGCATGGTGGTACAGTACCAACACGGTGATCTGAGGACTGAAACATTCCGTAAAATGTTCGGAAACCCATTAAAGGAGAAGGAAAAGGAGAAAGAGTCTTGGACATCCCGTGAATTTATATAATTTCACATCCAAAAATAACAAAATATCGCGCAGCATCATGCAAATAAGTACAGTACAATACACAGAAGTTTGCAGCACTGTTTCTCAAACTTGTTGACTCGCGGAGCCCTTGTCAAATTGATTCATATGAAATACTGCGTGCAACCCATGGAAAAGAATGAATTCGAATTTGAGGTGTTTCAACCAGAATCAAAATAAATTTTGATTCTTTAGAAATTCCTATGACCACAATTTCCCTATGAAATTCAAGTGTGACATGCATCTAAACTTCTAACGTTTTTTTAAAATTCCATGCTGATGTGAGGCACACCACCCTCCCCCTTTCCACTCCATTTACAGAGAAAAAGATGCACAGCATAATAATGAAAATAAGTTCCCTTCTTTTGTATTCAATGAAGAACTGAAGCACTGGCTAATTAAGTTAGCGATGTAATTCAATAAACAACTGTACTCTAAAAATATTGTAACACGGATGCCCTTTGACGGTCCTGGTTCTCTTTTTAAACAACATTAATTTTTAAACGATTTTGTTCTAAACAACAGTACTTTAATTCAATGAAGATTTGTTGTCATGAAAAATTCAATGAAGAACTGAAGCACTGGCTATAGGTTTGAACTTGAAAGGATTGTTCATTTTTGTTTTCAATATACAGTAAAATCTCATTTAAGTGAACTCTTGGGGACCTGTTAAAAAATGTGCTATAATGAAATTTTTTTTTATTGAGATTCCTTGGTTTTGAATACATTTTAGACTAAAATTTTGTGTGAAATGGGCATTATTTACCTTAAATTGCATCTGAAACAAATAATTCCAAACTTATCTTAATTAGTGATGGCATTGTTGATGATACAGTACAGTATAAGGTAAAACTTTTCAGAAAAATATCAATTTTCTTTCATTAAACTTTTAAACCAGCCTTTGAATACAGAAATGTTGCTTTTCTTGAAATATAAAATGAAACAAAATTAAATTAGGTAGAAATACTGCACTTCCCTCTGAGTAATGCACACATCCACTCTCATACCATTCTGTCTGTTCATTGAAATAAAGGCAATTTTTTAATGTACTGTATTGTTAATTTGAAAGAAAGGCATATTTTCTTAAATGGAGCTGAAGAACTTCCAAGAAATGTTTGATTTTTGTGCAGTTTTGGAACACCAATAAGTTTTCTAGCAGAAATATTTTTCAATGTCTTTGGCATGCTGTATGTTTAAAATATTTCCAATGCCATTTATCAAGGCATTTGTATGATCCCTATATGGCCTATGAACAGAATCATGGCCAAAAATTTGTTATGAGATTATAGCGATGTAATTCAATAAACAACTGTACTCTAAAAATATTGTAACACGGATGCCCTTTGACGGTCCTGGTTCTCTTTTTAAACAACATTAATTTTTAAACGATTTTGTTCTAAACAACAGTACTTTAATTTGCTAAAACAAGATTTGTTGTCATGAAAAATTTGCTAAAACAATATTTGTTGTAATGAGACTTCACTGTCTTATTACTTTTCTTCTTCTTCTGATTCTGCATTGATGGTGGAACATAGCTCTCTAACCCAGGAAATACTTGGGCATTACAATCAGAGCCCATGATGCATCATGGGTGATTTGATGGATGAATAACCCATGATCCATTATGGGTGGAAGGTTCAATAACCCTGTGAGCAAGAAGTAGTCCTTTTATATCCAAATATTATCCAAAGCCAGAGAAACTCTCCAAAAGCACTCCAAATTCCATCCAAGACATGCTCCAGGTATCCAAATGAAGTCTGTGCACATCCAAGAAGCCTCCAAAGAGAGACAATTTATTGGATGTGGGCAGACTACAAGTCCGCATGTATCCAAGAAGTCTCCATTCTACAGGACACTCCTTGGATATATGCTGACAAGTCCACATACATCTAAGGAGTATCCATTCTACAGGACAGTCCTTGGATATATGAGGACTTGTTGTCTGCATATATATCCGAGGAATATACAGTAAGTGCCAGCAACACCTAGGTTGACGCGCACAAACTATCTCTCATTTTTGGCGCACTCTTGCATCCTCAACCACCCCTGGCAGCCAGCCATGACAGGCAGCCACCAGCCAGGGCAGCCTCAGTCTCTCATGAGCGCTTGAAGTGGCAACATCTCTGAAAACCCTTCTCACCGCCAAAACTACCCAGTCTCCTCGCTGTTATGCAAATTGAAGTGTTTACTCATTTTTATATTTGTGAAGATCCTCTGTTAGTGCTCGAGTCAAAAGAATAAACTACCCTCTGTGTATATCTCCCAGAGTTGCATGTACCTTTCAATCGTTCACGGTTGCGGATCTCTCACTGGGGGCTTGTTCAAAGCCATCCCTAGCCTAACGCAATGGCCAACAAAAATGAAATCTCTGATGCAACAGAGGAAACTCTCCCACCAGGCTCTCCCTGAGCATGCCTCACCAAGGCAACATTTGTCCAATACTTCTCAACCCAAAAAATCCCAAAGCCCACCACGGGCCTGAATCTCCTTTTAAGTTGTATTCCTTTTGAGATGCCGCGATGGTTTTCTGCATGTATTTGATGTGTCCATGTACTGAAATATTTGTGGTTTATGTGAATTTCAGACAGGGACGTGAAATTGTTGTCTACATAGTTGTCTTGTTGTCCTATGAGGAATTTCAAACTCATGCACTGGCTGTAATTGTGTGTGAATCTCAAAAGGCCCTGTATGCCAAAATTGTGAAGACAAACTGAATAAAAGTTGTGAATAAGCTTGAGAGGCTCTGTTCACCTTCATTTGTCCCTATGAATCAAATCAATGACTATCCGCCTGCTTCTTAAAGCCTTCAATTGTTCTGAGGGAATTACGAACCCTTGATAGGACGCAGAATACCCTCCTACTCAGGATTTTATCAAAATCAGCAAACCAGTATCAACATCTTATTTGCGCACTTGAAAGATTGGCGCATCATACACTTACCAACACAACTTGGTGCTGTAAACTCTCTGTGTATATCTCCCAGAGTTGCATGTACCTTTCAATCAATCACGGTAGCGGATCTCTCACTATACATTCACTCAAAAAGAATGTTTCAGAAATTAATATCTTCTTGATGTAAACCACTGAAAAAGTTGTAAGAGTTTTACTTAAAAATTGACAAGGCATTTTGAAGCAAAATAAGTACAAAAACTCTTGGGGACAATTTTCTTGCTTTTATTCAACCCAGTAGGATTTTAAATATGTCCTTTAAAAATCTGAAATACATGTCCTTTAATTCCCTCAAGTCAGTTTGTTTGATGTAGCTGCAGACCTGAAGAAAACAAGCAAAAGGAGGAAATAACACAGTTTATAATACAGTAAGGGCCAGCAACACCTAGGTTGCCACCCCTCAACCTCTCTGATCACTTGCCTAACTAATTGGGCATGCTAGCGTACTTGATGCAGCACACCTCGCAGGCCAGTATGGCCAGGCAGCCAGAGAAGCTGCCTCAGTCTTGTTCCTACAGCAAAAGAGAGAAGACCTATCTAAATCCTCCCAAATCCCACTGCTAATGTGCACCAAATGTCTTGAACACCAACATTCTATTTTGTCTGAGTCTCTGCCAAAAAGTGAAATAAACTCCCAGTGTGAATAGTTATCCAACACCAGTGTCTCATTTATTTCACAGATTGGCAAGCGACTCTTACTATACAAAACATTCTGGGAAAATTAATGGATGCAGGGAGCTGCATTTTGTTCACACGTCCCTGAGCAATCTTTCCATCTATGGATTTTTTTGTACCAGAAATATTTCCTGATTTCATGACTATAATTGTACATTACTACCAAAAACTCCTTGGATATATGTGGATGAGTCCACATGTATCCAAGGAGTCTCCATTCTGTGGGAAACTCCTTGGATAAATGTGGACTACAAGTCAGCACATATCCAAGGAGTCTCCATTCTGCAGGAAACTCCTTGGATTAATGTGGACTACAAGTCAGCATATATCCAAGGAGTCTCTATCCATTTNATCTAAATCCTCCCAAATCCCACTGCTAACGTGCACCAAATGTCTTGGACACCAACATTCTATTTTGTCTGAGTCTCTGCCAAAAAGTGAAATAAACTCCCAGTGTGAATAGTTATCCAACACCAGTGTCTCATTTATTTCACAGATTATTGGCAAGCAACTCTTACTATACAAAACATTCTGGGAAAATTAATGGATGCAGGGAGCTGCATTTTGTTCACACGTCCCTGAGCAATCATTCCATCTATGGATTTTTTTGTACCAGAAATATATCCTGATTTCATGACTATAATTGTACATTACTACCAAAAACTCCTTGGATATATGTGGATGAGTCCACATGTATCCAAGGAGTCTCCATTCTGTGGGAAACTCCTTGGATAAATGTGGACTACAAGTCAGCACATATCCAAGGAGTCTCCATTCTGCAGGAAACTCCTTGGATTAATGTGGACTACAAGTCAGCATATATCCAAGGAGTCTCTATCCATTTTTGGCTTTCTGGTTTACACTGTATTACACCAGCTGCCCATCACAGCAGTGCAGGAACTAGTTTTGACACCATACTTTTCTTTATTCCATGCATCCTCCCTCTCCAAGGCAAAACCAAACAAACCTCAATTTTTGCCTCAACTCTCCCTTTCTGTAGCCCATGCATCCACCCTCCCAAGCCAGGTTGCCCAATGATTCCTGTTCAAATTTGCAAAGAACATGTGTGGTTAGGCCAGCTTGGCAACAACAACCCTTGAGATGAAGTGATGGCCACATGCCTCCAAGAAACTTGGAGGATTGTTTGTTGCAAGCAGTTTCTCATTCTGCCCAGTTGCTCAGGCATTTGAAAACCTGCCTTTGCTCACATATCCACCTTGAAAATTTTTCTGGAACCTCCACAGCTTCATAAATTTGAATGAACAACAGTGTTTCTGAAATTTGAATCCACAGTGTTTTTCAAGTCTCTTCCACTGTGATTGTGTGAAAATTTGTGATGCCATCCCTTCTACACTGGCCAAGTACAGGGATCAGTGATTTTTTGCTGTATGGCTTTCTTGGATTAATTTTGTGATCCCTGCTGCTCATTCATTGTATTTGATGCTGTATTAATTATTGGTGATTCCAAATGTGGAATTCCAGTCATAGTTCAGTGAATTTTCCTAGGACATGGCTTTTTTTCTCTGTGATCATTTCCCTCTGCACAACCCCTTCATTTTTCACTACCAACCTTCTTTTTATTGCTGTAGCTTTAATCAAGTGAATTTTCCTGCATCCCCACCTGGCTAATTTTGCACAGTGCAGTTTGTGTTTTTATTCTGTTGTGCCCAACCCTGTCATCCTGGATCTAAGTTTTTCAAATTATTTTAAATTCACCACATACTCAAGATTTTTTTCTTCCAAATGCACAAGATTTCTGTCAATCCCAACACCAATTTGAGGCTCAAGGGAGTGATTTTAAAAATTTAGGCATAAAATAAAGTGCCTGCTCCTCTTTTGGGGCTCATGGCAGGCAATGGGTTAATTTAGAGCATCTTGAATTGCAGTTTAGGAAAGGTCATTTTGATGATTTATTAATGCAAAATGAATTTTTGGCGCAAAATTTAAAACAGAAATGTGAAAAAGCAATACTGAATTTGAATAAACCAATTGCTAAGCAAAGAAAATTTTTTGTTACCTTCCATTTTTCAGCCTTCTATACAGCAAGTCATAGCTCTAGCTCAATGTATTTTTTCCACTAGAAATCACACTTATCAAAAATTGGCATTTTTCTGAAAACAAAACAAAGAGACAAAAAACCAATGTACCAGTCTACCAAGGAGGAAAACAAATATGAAATTTGCATGCTTGTGCAGCAGATATTATGGCACCTCCAGAGAAGGATTTTTACTGCATAACCCTGCATTGAATAAATCTTGAATGTTAATTGTTGTTGGGAAACTGCCACGCGCACGCTGAACAACGCAGAATCTAATTATAATGAATTATAAAAAACCGCAAAAATCTTGATAAGAGTTCCAACCCTCAAAGGGAAGGAACTCACCAAGGACAACCACAAGAAAAACCAGAAACTGATTTCCGTTTTCCCTGATTTCACCGGAGAACATTGAAGCCACTTCCATTCAAACTTCTGAACAGTGAAGATTGCTTTGAAAATCACAAAATTTACGAATATTTTGTTGGAGTTCTGTTGAGTGTTGTAATTTTGAAAAAGAATACTTCTGTGTGTTATCTTTGTGGGACAAATTCGAATAAACTTTTAATTTAAATCAGGGAAACCAAATAAGGTTCCCAGGCCTCGTCCCAGGCTGATCCTGTTTTTTATTTTAACAATTTGGAACTTTACTTTATAAATTTGATCCACTTGCAAATTTTTACAGATTTATGTTAAGGTAAGTTTCTCCTTAAAGATTGTTATGCATTCTTTTCATTTAACCAGTGATTGTTCACTTTACTCCAAAACTGCAAAGTTATTGCTATTGATGCAACCTTGCATTTGAAAAGTCTTACAATTTGAGCTAATGTGTTGACTGCAGCAATATCTGAGTCAAAAACTAATTTGTAGGAAATATATTCTATAGGTATGGGAAATGTCAATGACATTCTGCATTCCCAGAGTTCAGGAACACTTTCAGAAAACCTGGACTTTCTTAGAATTTGATACACATTTTGGTATCAATTTAGTTCATCTCTGTCTGCCAAAATGGTAAGTTCCACTGCAATGGTTATCTCAATCAGCTGAATGATGCATGGAAGTTCTAACATACTGTTCCAGATCACTGTATCTGTACTACAAACAGCTGTCAATCTCTGAGTGGGTCTTATTTCCCATTTCAAAAAACTGGAAGATTATCTGCATGAAAAAGTGTCTCATTTCTGATTCCACATGCAGAATCTGGGATTGCATTGTATTTACTCAAACACTACATAATTGTACCTGATTTTTCAATCACCGAAGAAAGAAGCAGGCGCTCATCTTGATGGGATAAACAATTTTGAAAAAAGATTTGAGATGCATTTAAAAGTCACGTAGAATGAAAAAGATGCCGACTTTCTGAAAAAAATGAGAAAATCAATAAAGTTCCCTTGGATAAGAAGCAGAGTTCATAGGCTGACATTCATTCTAAATATTTTTTCTGAGAAGTTTGTGCAAATTTGAAAAAATATGGGATACTCGAAGCTTTGAGTAATGTCCAAAAAGTGCTTGGGCCTTGGCTTTCTAATTCAATAGGCAGGTGTGTGAACTTTGATCACACCAAAACATTTAAGCCTACATGGAAATCCTTGTTGCTGCTGCAAAATGGTGATGAATCTTACACCATCTGAGGGTAAAATATTTTCTTGCAAGTAATTTGTGGACTGGTGCTTTAAGGCACCTGAGCCACATGTGTGCTTTGAGTAAATACAGTAAATGTTGAGAGCACAAGCAATAACATTTTCACTATCCACCTATTGATTTTGCAGACAATTATGTCAGAGCCCATGTTTTACTTCAGAGGTCAAAGGTGGATGTGTCACAAATTCCTTTCAGATGTAGCTGCTATCAAAATTCAAAATCCTGAAAAACCATGGGAGAGCTATGTGATTGAACCAAGAGGCACTACCATCTGCAAGCAGAAAAGCTCCTTCACAGTTTTAGACTGTCAGCAATGCCTGGACAGCATTCCACAATTGGCTCAGTGTGTTCTGCAGGAGAACAAAGTCTTCTGCATGTTAATTCTGGTACAATAGTTGACACAAAGCAGCCCACTTGTCTGCAAATTGGATCTTTGCCTACACCAAATGCAGAACTTATACCATCACTTCCACATTTAGCTGATTTGATGGTGATGGATTCATCTTCCAATCTTCTCTCTCAAAATCTTCTGGAAGGTGGCTTAGAAAGTGAATCAGAATTGTCTGATGATTCATTCTATGATGGGACAATAACTGTTGGGCAACCCACAAATACTGCTTACAATGCTGATGATGAAGCATGTGAGTGGCTTGAGGCACAACGTGACAATATACCTCTACATTCTGCAGTTACAAGTCAATATTATTCTCTGACCCATGAGTGCTCTGATGTAACTTTTCACATTATTTTGTGGCAATGGGGGTTGACTGTAGCTGCTGCATTGTCTGCCCAAGACAAAGAAAAGTTTATGGATATGCTAAGGAAGAACAACAGTCACCCTATGTTCCAGTCCCTGCCAAAAAGGTGGTCAAAACTTGTCAAGCATTACAAGAATCATTTTACGTATACAAATTACAAAATGTAGCAGCTGAATACAACAAAAGACAGCCAATACTGCTACATTGGTATGCAGAAGAGGTTGGCATGATCACTGGTGAAACATTCAGAGAAGATTCATTACTCCATACAAGACAGCCTCATTTAAAATTGATCATAAATGTGGATGGCTTGGAAATTGGAAAGTCTAGCAGTCTGCAGATTGTTTGGCCCGTAAGTATATGCAGGTTCACTCATTTAATGTTAATGGGTATGGGGAACAGATGGTCAAACCAAGAGGCCACAACCCACCCTTGTTTGTGGCAGTATACCATGCATCTAAGCAAACTGCATGAGTGCTTTGTTGAGTTCCTCAGTGACCTAGCAGATGAGCTAAAGCTGATGCATCCAAAGAATATCTGCATAGGATCTCCTGACTTCACTTGTGAGAGTCTCTTTGTGTGTGATAGTCCTGCACAGATTGATTGTAAGCAAGCCCTTGCACTTTCCTCATCATACCCATGTGAGAAGTGTCACACAAAGGCTGATAAGAAGTTTGGTGCATTCATGAGCATCTGGAAGTTCAGTGATCTACACCTTTGCACAGATTCTAAATTCAGCACAGACAAGAAGCACTTGAAAAGCATGACAAAGTTGTCACCATTAACAAGGATTCCTGACTTTTGAATGGTTACAGACTTTCCATTTGATACAATGCACACTGTATCATGGTGTTGCAAAGCATTTTTTCAAGCAGCTTTTGTTTGGTTCAGCAAGGCATGAACACTCACTACAGGCACATCCATTTATTTTGAAGGCACTTGCTCAGAGGGTTGAAGTTTTTTTGCAACCTAGCCCCAACAGATTTCAAGTCATCAGCAATTCTTCCACTTGTGAGTTCCTGAATTACAAGGCAGCTGCAATGAGACATTTTGTGATGTACTTGGCTATTCCTGTATTTTATGGTCTTTTACCCCCTGACATATTCTATTGATGATGACATGAGGATTATTACGCCAATGCAGATCCTTGCACCTGCAACTGAAAGAGGTTTTGGTTTTGCATCTCAAGCCTCACTTGCCAGGGTGGTTGGACAATTACATCAAGCCATCAACCATTTTTGGAAGGGATGGAATCAACACTACTTGGCCATGCTGTCGACCAATCGCTTCAATCAAAGGAATGCAGTTTTCATCAACTTGAAGGAAGGGGACAAAGTTCTGATAAAAGATTATCAGACCTCTAATGTGTTTGCTGGAAACTCTTGGAAACCAGCAGTTGTCATGAAGACCTTCCCTTCTTGGGATGGAGCTGTGTGCAGGGTGGCTGTCAAAACAAAGGAAGGAGAGGAGCAAACCTTATCAGTGGACAAACTATACCTGGCAGAGGAAGACCTCCTACAAAGAAGACTGCAAACCACAGGGTTCCTGCCAAAAGACCCTGATCATGGATCCATCCAGCTCCCTTGAGTGGATGTGCAGGATTCTGCAAAGGGGGGAGTGTGGGAGCTGAATAGGAGAGGGAGGACGTTGCCCTCATTACGCATGCAGGTGTTCATCAGCAGCTGAAGCAAGGAGTGGATTCCCCGTACATCATCTGATCTTCATCCTCACGCAAAAGCAATACCAGCAAATATAAGTTGCTGCCTCATTGTCCACCCTGTGCTACAACCAACTTATCAGCATTGCCAAATCAATCAGATCACAAATTTCTCCAAACAATTACTCAAAGGAGATACACAAGCCATGGCAGTTACAGACCTGGAAACAAAGGTTCAAGAGAAACCAAACATTATCAGTGGACAAACTATACTTGGCAGAGGAAGACCTCCTACAAAGAAGACTGCAACCCACAGGGTTCCTGCCAAAAGACCCTGATCATGGATCCATCCAGCTCCCTTGAGTGGATGTGCAGGATTCTGCACAGGGGGGAGTGTGGGAGCTGAATAGGCCAGGGAGGACGTTGCCCTCATTATGCATGGATGTTGCCCTCATCACGCATGCGGGCGCCCCCCCCCCCCATCGATTCATCATGCTCTCAGGCCCTCCACCAGCATGCCCCGCTAGGCATGCCACTTTCCCGAATTCCACACACTTGGTGTGCCTGTTTTTTTCTTTACTCATTTCGAAGTCATTGCACTCATATCTGTGTGCCCATTTTTCCAGGCTTTAGCTCCACCAGTGTGTGGGGAAAGTTTGTGGCTCATTCAGCCAGTCCCAGTCAAAGCTGACGGG
>CAJPEX010005447.1:0-16366 GCA_905338405.1 Notodromas monacha | reverse complement strand
AGAAATGCGTGGACATCCCGGGGCACGAGTGTGTTCCGGACTACGAAGCCCCGCAGAGAGTTCAGACTGACGAGAACTTGGTGGGGTCCAAGCCGGAGACTCGGAAAGAGTCTCGGCTGACGCTCGAGAAAGGTAACGACGAGCGGAGAGGCGACTGAGAGCGACATCTAGGAAGCATCATTTCTTCTCCGTTGCCAACATGTTCGCAACCCAGCGAGAAGCAACTCATGCAAGCAACCATAAAATATGCATTTATCGGCACACCATCACATCGAAAATTATTCCCACAGCACTTTCTTATTGTATTATTCATCAACCATTCTTTATATAAAATTTTTTCTCATTTTCTTTGTAATGCAAATGTGAAAAGGACAGCTTTAATTGTGTTTTGGGCGAAAAATTTGAACACCTCATCCTGATTCCTGCTACTATAAACTGAGTCGGCAGAATTTAAATGAAATAAATTTAAATTTAAATGTTGAATAATGAATCGCCGTTTCTAAATTTAAAATACTGTAATACGATTGATGAACGCTTTTTTCTTCATTGCGATGAAGGTGTACCGGTAAATTTTAACCGAGTAGTGTGTATTTTCTGTACTAGATCTTGAAGAATCTCTAACATTATGTAAATTTTGTTTGGAGATTCTGCCTGAATCAAGGCTGAACGTGCTAAAAAAATGACCTGCATATTTTATCACTTACTAACACTGTATTTTCATGTCATTAGTACAGTTAAACCTTGCTAAGTCAAAGCTCCCAAAGTCAAATACCTCCCTAAGTTAAAAAAAAGTTTAAAGTCCACATCAGAATTCCCTTAGAAACAATGCCTTGAAATGCTTTAAAAGGATGTAACAGACAAAATTGGGCAAATGAACCCCTGTCTCCAAGTTGAGGGCCCTGTGAACTCATTTTAGATGCAATTTAAGGTTCGGAATATTTAAATGTACAATTTAGTGCAATTTGTCAAGATTTTCCGCGATAAAAATGTTTGATTCTATGAGTCAAACATCTATGATTCTGCATAACTCAAAACCTCGTTAAGTCAAAACCTCCCTAAGTCAAATTTTTCTGCTGGTCCCTTGAAATTTGACTGTAAAAAATGGTCCCAAACAACATTTGTATTTTGGAGGGAGGAACATAGGTAAGCCATAAATGCAAACTTTTCAGCATGGTACTTTCAATTTTTAACTGCTCTTTTTTATGGCAAAAATTCTCTGTTGTCCTGCTTTCACTTTAATTGCTCAATGAAATGAGAATTGAATATCTGAGCAGGAAGTATTTCTTGCGAGAATTTTTTCTTGAATATTTTCTATATGAACAATTTTTTATTTAATTTTGTCCATACAATTATTCTATGTGTTTGTGCAACATGAATGCAAATTTACGTATTCCAATAATTTATTTATCAGCACGGGTTCTCCGTCTGCTGTGATGTAACAATAACATGCAAACAGCAGATGCAAAATCACCACTAATAAACTCACAAGTTCTACTTCATTTGAATGTCTGATCGTAAGAGATTCATTGCTCAAATTCATTCCTCAGTCCTTGTCTGGAAATCGGCACATTGAAGCCAATAATCTGTTGTAGCTCCATCCGCAATCTAGTTGAAAATGGCTGTGCAAAAGGAAACATAGAAGGAAACACTTGAACAAGTATTTGTCAAGTGCTTTTATACTGCCAAAATTTACCTTTGACAAATCTCCTCGCCAAATACACGTCCACACCAGTTCCACTAGTGCCACGAACATTGCCAAGAAAGCCACGATGATAACTGGTACGAATATTCCTCCTGAAATATTGAAGATGACATTTAGTCAAAAATTTCCTTTCGAAAATGTTTCTTGATAGACACGTTGGAATTTTCATCAGGCAAGCAAATGCATCATGAGGTTACGTCAGCTGAAATAAATGATGTTGCCTTTCAGTATACATTGTATGCTTTACGGTTGAGAGGTGCTTCACGCGACACCTATACTTAACAAAACCAAAACGAAGTGTAGGCTTTGGAATGAGAACTCATAGAGAAATGTGATTTCAGGTGTTATTTGTATTGTATTACACTGATAACCTTGGAAGTGGACACCCCACATGTCAAATACCTCATTTCAAAATTCCATTGAATCCCTGTCTGTATTTCAACAATATAATACTGACAGTCCCCTTCAAATTATCTATAACTTGTATTTCTTGAGGCCTCTATTCTGGGGACACAGGAATAAAAAATGAATGAAAATATAACTTGATGCTTCTCAAAAGCAAGTGGTTGACTAATTGAACAAATTTACCCTTGCCACATAGTTCAACATCCTGTCAACTCCTTAATCCAAAAATTAAGGCCAAGAATATCATCAATTTTAACATCCAGTAATTCTTCATAATTTTCCAGTAAAATTTTAGCTTCCCTAACATGAAAACTTTACACCATATTTATTTAAGTACCACATGCCCTCAATAAGTAAGTACAGGTGGTACCTCACAATTCAACCCTCAGTGGTTGCCAAACTAAGGTTGAATTGTCAAGTGGTCAAATTGCAAGACACTTTGTGAAAATCAAAAATATCCATACAAAAATACAAAAAAAGTGGCCAAAGTTGGTCAAATTGCAGGGCAAGGGTCAAATTGCAAGTCAACCTCCCTGGAAATGTAACTGTCAAATTGCTTGATGGTTGAATTGCAGGGGATCAAATTGGGAGGTACCACCTGTATTGTGCAAGGGTTTTTCAGTCAAGTTTTTCAAATAATAACATCAGTCCTGATTGAGATGCTTAAGATGCACGCCCAGTTTTTAGTGACTATATATTTTAAGAATAAGAACAACCAACCTTGAATTTCCAAATGATTTTATCTGAGTGCAACTAATTTTCAACCATTTCCATACTGCAATACGTTTTTTCTGTTTTCTTAAATTGGTCCAAAATTTCCCATTAGAATAGGAAAAAATGCACATCTACTTCTAAAACTATTTACAAATTTATGAATGCCTATGATGAGCACTCCCATTCTACTGCTCAATTTTAAGAAAAATAAGTTGCATGTGGTACTATACTCGAGTAGATACAGTAAGTCAATTGTTCTCTTGAATCCCTCTGAGTTTGATTTGAATAATAGTATAAGTTTGCCGGTTGTATAAACAGGAATCACTGCTTCGTGGTTTTTCATCCACATTTTTAGGTAATTATGATAAACTCACTGAGGTGTCCAGCATCAATGGCATCAACCCGTCTGTCCTCGTCCGACTTCCGGTCACAGTTTTCAGAAGTTGTATCATGCCACCACTTGGTGTACAGTGCTTGAACGGCGCCTTGTTCTTGCAGTCGCAGGATCGCAGCACTGATGGCATGCGTGTACAAGGACTTCTTTTGCAGAGCAAATCCGTAGCTTCTCTGCCCCAATTCCGGTCCAATTTTGACCAAATCGCATTCGCGATGAATGAGATAATCCACTGACAGGGTTTCCGCGAAAAAAGCGTAGCGCCCGTTGCCATCTCGAACTCGTTGGATCCCGTCCGCCAAGGAAGTTGCGAGCCAGTCCGGATGCTTCTGCATTTTTTCCCACATCAGCTTGATTTCTGGGACCGTACTCGACTTCCGGGTGGGAAAAAAATTTGAAAATAAAATTCAGGATGGTTCCTGAAGCCGCGAAGTATCCCTGTACGTATTTTCTCAAGAAACATATCCGCAACATTTTTCTGCAACATCACATCAAAAAACGGGATACGCGATTATTTACATTTTCTAGTGCCAACAATTAGGAAATTTGTGATGGGAGCCATAAGTGAATACTTTATAGGTGAACATAATTAACGTACAGGTATTCTGTTTGGCTCAAATTCAGTTAAAGTGTTGCGTGGTGGAATAATTAGATCACCAATTATGTAATGTGTGTCAAATTATCTAGAGTGCTCTGGATTAATTGAATTGGGCTGTTGTTAGATGACAATCCATGTTAATTGAATATTTGAACCTTTAATTTATCCCTTTCAGCCTATGAGGTGCAGAAGCACAGATTCCTGGAATAACGGAGAGAGTGAAAACCATAGAAGGTCACTCTTCCAACATTTTTGATATTCATTATTCTTGAGTCAGTGTGCTGCCACTTATCATTTGAATTGTCTCTGATATATCTTGTGTGTGTGTTCTGTTTATTTTTTTTGGGAAAAAGTGCAATAAATTTATCTGTTCAGGAAATTCCTAAAAAAAATCCACAGCTGAACCCCACAGCTGAATGATGCGTTTAACGTCCGCAGTGGGAGGAATGACCAGTAGGATCCTACAGGGGTCTGGGGGGGAATAATAAGGACATCGTGTAATGTGTGTCTGTGGCCTTTTGCACCTTGAATTAATTTGCCTACTTGAAAATGCATCAATTAACATTAAGTTGTCAGGATGGCTGAGCGGTCTAAGGCGCTGTGTTCAGGTCACAGTCTGGTTCTGCAGGCGTGGGTTTGAATCCCACTTCTGCAATCGTTTTTTCATTTTTTTGTCCTCACTGCGGATGCTCTACTACTTGATTTTTAGGATCAATCCATTTCTTGCCTCCTTTTCTAATCCTCAATTACAAAATATGGTAGCATAGGCATGAGGATGTGATCTGAAAATAAAATTAATTTCTCAAACATCCTCAATTACATGTTGCATCTTCTTATAAGTATTTATGGAATTATTTTGTTCAATGCTATAATTGAAAAATTCTCTTCCCAAAACATGTAAAACTGGGGTAAACTTCTTATGCAGAGATACATTTTGTGCAAATTTCATAAAAAAAAAAAAGCTGAGGTGCGCTACATATACTCAAGGGCACGTGGTACTCTTGTAAATATGCTATTCACTTGCCTTATTTAAATATTTTCTGAAGTCATTTAAAAAAAACGTTAAGTATTATACAGTTCCTGATTTTATTCTATGAGCATTCAGAAACTCGAATCAGCACAGCCATTCTGGTTCTAAGTCAATCGTCTTCATTTTCAATCTTTTCAAAGTCTCAGGGTGAGTTTCGGCTAGCTGACCCATTGGAAACATACACGAGGATGTAAAAATATTTTCAAAATGGCGCTGGCAGATGAATAANAGTAATTCTTCATAATTTTCCAGTAAAATTTTAGCTTCCCTAACATGAAAACTTTACACCATATTTATTTAAGTACCACATGCCCTCAATAAGTAAGTACAGGTGGTACCTCACAATTCAACCCTCAGTGGTTGCCAAACTAAGGTTGAATTGTCAAGTGGTCAAATTGCAAGACACTTTGTGAAAATCAAAAATATCCATACAAAAATACAAAAAAAGTGGCCAAAGTTGGTCAAATTGCAGGGCAAGGGTCAAATTGCAAGTCAACCTCCCTGGAAATGTAACTGTCAAATTGCTTGATGGTTGAATTGCAGGGGATCAAATTGGGAGGTACCACCTGTATTGTGCAAGGGTTTTTCAGTCAAGTTTTTCAAATAATAACATCAGTCCTGATTGAGATGCTTAAGATGCACGCCCAGTTTTTAGTGACTATATATTTTAAGAATAAGAACAACCAACCTTGAATTTCCAAATGATTTTATCTGAGTGCAACTAATTTTCAACCATTTCCATACTGCAATACGTTTTTTCTGTTTTCTTAAATTGGTCCAAAATTTCCCATTAGAATAGGAAAAAATGCACATCTACTTCTAAAACTATTTACAAATTTATGAATGCCTATGATGAGCACTCCCATTCTACTGCTCAATTTTAAGAAAAATAAGTTGCATGTGGTACTATACTCGAGTAGATACAGTAAGTCAATTGTTCTCTTGAATCCCTCTGAGTTTGATTTGAATAATAGTATAAGTTTGCCGGTTGTATAAACAGGAATCACTGCTTCGTGGTTTTTCATCCACATTTTTAGGTAATTATGATAAACTCACTGAGGTGTCCAGCATCAATGGCATCAACCCGTCTGTCCTCGTCCGACTTCCGGTCACAGTTTTCAGAAGTTGTATCATGCCACCACTTGGTGTACAGTGCTTGAACGGCGCCTTGTTCTTGCAGTCGCAGGATCGCAGCACTGATGGCATGCGTGTACAAGGACTTCTTTTGCAGAGCAAATCCGTAGCTTCTCTGCCCCAATTCCGGTCCAATTTTGACCAAATCGCATTCGCGATGAATGAGATAATCCACTGACAGGGTTTCCGCGAAAAAAGCGTAGCGCCCGTTGCCATCTCGAACTCGTTGGATCCCGTCCGCCAAGGAAGTTGCGAGCCAGTCCGGATGCTTCTGCATTTTTTCCCACATCAGCTTGATTTCTGGGACCGTACTCGACTTCCGGGTGGGAAAAAAATTTGAAAATAAAATTCAGGATGGTTCCTGAAGCCGCGAAGTATCCCTGTACGTATTTTCTCAAGAAACATATCCGCAACATTTTTCTGCAACATCACATCAAAAAACGGGATACGCGATTATTTACATTTTCTAGTGCCAACAATTAGGAAATTTGTGATGGGAGCCATAAGTGAATACTTTATAGGTGAACATAATTAACGTACAGGTATTCTGTTTGGCTCAAATTCAGTTAAAGTGTTGCGTGGTGGAATAATTAGATCACCAATTATGTAATGTGTGTCAAATTATCTAGAGTGCTCTGGATTAATTGAATTGGGCTGTTGTTAGATGACAATCCATGTTAATTGAATATTTGAACCTTTAATTTATCCCTTTCAGCCTATGAGGTGCAGAAGCACAGATTCCTGGAATAACGGAGAGAGTGAAAACCATAGAAGGTCACTCTTCCAACATTTTTGATATTCATTATTCTTGAGTCAGTGTGCTGCCACTTATCATTTGAATTGTCTCTGATATATCTTGTGTGTGTGTTCTGTTTATTTTTTTTGGGAAAAAGTGCAATAAATTTATCTGTTCAGGAAATTCCTAAAAAAAATCCACAGCTGAACCCCACAGCTGAATGATGCGTTTAACGTCCGCAGTGGGAGGAATGACCAGTAGGATCCTACAGGGGTCTGGGGGGGAATAATAAGGACATCGTGTAATGTGTGTCTGTGGCCTTTTGCACCTTGAATTAATTTGCCTACTTGAAAATGCATCAATTAACATTAAGTTGTCAGGATGGCTGAGCGGTCTAAGGCGCTGTGTTCAGGTCACAGTCTGGTTCTGCAGGCGTGGGTTTGAATCCCACTTCTGCAATCGTTTTATCATTTTTTTCATTTTTTTGTCCTCACTGCGGACGCTCTACTACTTGATTTTTAGGATCAATCCATTTCTTGCCTACTTTTGTAATCCTCAATTACAAAATATGGTAGCATAGGCATGAGGATGTGATCTGAAAATAAAATTAATTTCTCAAACATCCTCAAGTACATGTTGCATCTTCTTATAAGTATTTATGGAATTATTTTGTTCAATGCTATAATTGAAAAATTCTCTTCCCAAAACATGTAAAACTGGGGTAAACTGCTTATGCAGAGATACATTTTGTGCAAATTTCATTTAAAAAAAGCTGAGGTGCGCTACATATACTCAAGGGCACGTGGTACTCTTGTAAATATGCTATTCACTTGCCTTATTAAAATATTTTCTGAAGTCATTTAAAAAAAACGTTAAGTATTATACAGTTCCTGATTTTATTCTATGAGCATTCAGAAACTCGAATCATCACAGCCATTCTAGTTCTAAGTCAATCGTCTTCATTTTCAATCTTTTCAAAGTCTCAGGGTGAGTTTCGGCTAGCTGACCCATTGGAAACATACACGAGGATGTAAAAATATTTTCAAAATGGCGCTGGCAGATGAATAAACGCAATGCAATTATTTAACCCAAAAAATGAAGAAAGAACTTCGTTAGATTTATTCTTCAACATGGCTTTTATACAAAAATTAAAAAATAAAATGATGCGTTGATCAGACCGAGATGTATTTCACACCCAAAAGTTTTAGTTTTCATCGAATGCTTAGCATACAGTACTTGAATATCACGAGTCGTTGAGACGCAATCCCGAGTTTCTGACGTGAGTGAGCAAAAAATTGCTGGCAAATTTTTCGAATGAAATTAAGTGACTTACCTTGAAGAAGGACTCAGTGCTTCCCCCTCGTACTAAACCGACCTGCACGTAATCTTGGTTAATCATGTCTTTCCAGGTTTTAATGCGTGTGGCGTAGTGAAGAGTGGTGTATTTTTCAGCGACCATGCTCACATAGATTGCAACCAGGACAATGGAAAAGATCCACCAGAAGAATGTCAGCAACCTTACGGAAATTGCCTGTTGACCCATTTGGTACCAGTGAGACAAAATAAAATCTGTATGAACCATGCTAATGCATAATAAACCCTCTTGAAATGATGAGCCTTTGTATCACAGCAAGGAAAACACGAATTGTCCAAAAACTCCTGTTGGTTCATCATTGGAAGGAATTTGGCAGAGGCTGAATACCATTTCAAACTTTAGTCAGCTGATTTATTCAAGGTGCTAACAAAAATTCTAGACATGCTTCTATTGGGATTCTATTTCTTGATTAACCCTTGGGCGGCAAAGTTGGACTATTTTTGCAAAATTTTGTTGCACCTCAGAGAGGTCAAGAAAAAAATGTGAACAGGTGGTGAAGGGTAAAGTTGGGAAAAATCCTGACGTTTTTTTCCCTGGGGGCAGAAAATTTTTTTGGGAAAATTAAAAAAATGCTCAGGGAGGCTACCGGCTTTTCTTGGATTAATCCCAACTTTGCCTCAGCCCACATGGAAGGGTTTTCCTGACCTTCTAAAAACTTAAAATGAGGGAGCATACGAAAATAATCCAATTTTGTCCTGCTATGGGAAAGAACCCTCTGCCGTGCAAGGGTTATATGTCCATTTCAGTGCTTTCATCATTTTCATCCATCTATGGTGAGTTGAAAAAAGGGGATTCATGTCCCAAAAGAAAAAAGAAGGTTCATCATATTAAGAAGCTTTTTTCTATTTTTCCCTGGTTATGCCAATCATTTTCCTGAGGATACAGACAATTTGAGACTGGAAAAATTTAGACAGAAAATTAGAGACAGGGCCCATTCAAGACAGGGACAAATTGAGACAAAAACTATCTTTATGAGGAGAGGAATCTGCTTAGGTTGGATAAAAGATAGAGATTTTCCTTGATGAGGAGAACTCACTTGACAGGGACTATGGACAAAATGGAGAAACACCCTGGGATCATGGACATTCTACAAAACAGTTCAATTTTTGTTCATTTTCACACCTTAAATATAAAATAAAAAGGAGAAACCCAGGAAAGTTATTTTGTCTCAAAATGTATCAGTCTCAAAATTTCTTGAATTCTCAAAATGTATTTGTCTCAATTTGTCCATGTCTTGAAAAGTGTCAGTCTAAAATTGTCCCTGTCACCAAAAGTATCTGTTTCCATTTGGCCCTGTCTTAAATTGGCCTTGTCTCAAATAGGCCCAGTCTTGAATTGTCTCTCTCAATTTGTCCTAGATACATTTTCCTCACATTTACTCCTCAATTTGCATGCAAAATCACATCCCATTTTACAAAGGCCTAAAACCAGAAACCAGGCTTTTTAAATGAGACACCACATTACCTGATTATATAAACCAGTGCTCCTCAACCTTTTTGGGCCAGCAGACCAGCAAATTTTCATGAAATTTCCAGTAGACTGGCAACTTTTCATGAAATTTCCAGTAGACTAGAAACTTTTCATGAAATTTCCAGCAGACTGGCAAATTTTCATGAACTTTTGCAGGCCGACAGAAAATTTAAATACAGTACATGCCATGAAGTCCTCTGAACAAAAATTTTATTCCAAAAATGTATTCCAGTAGCTACAGTGGAATGGCTTCAGAAAAACTTATTAAGCTGGTCTTCAAGAAAGGTTTCTCAGAATGAAAACGTGTATGATTTATTCTAGCCTGTAAATACATTTTTCTGAAGCGTTATTAGGGAAAAAGACGATCTTTATTTTTCGTCAGAAAATTTCAACTACAGTATAATTTTCTTTCCAAAATTTCTGGTAATATAATAACAGACTTTATATGCTTCTATTTTTTATAAAATTAATACATGGACGAAAATTCCCCGTGGCCCGCCAATAAAAACTCGACCACGTGTTGCAGACCACTGACGAATATTTGCTCAGTCATTATTCTCACTAAGCATCAAGTTTGTGAGATGACGGTTTTAAGAAGCTCAACAGTCATGCGGGTGTTTATTATTTGAACGAACCTTCGGATTTGCTTCGTTGCCGCGAAGCACAAAGGCGCCAATGGTGTACCAGAGACTGTTGCGAATGCTGTACACATGCTCATCCACGTCGTCGTCGTCGTAGCGCCTGCGTTCAGTCGGTGCACATCTCGCAATCAACCAAAACATGACCGAGACGAATAAGTATATGCCGACGAGAGACATCCATGCCCCCGGGGTAAGGACTGTGACAAAAGCTGGCCCGCCCCCTGTCTCCAACGCTGGTCGCTGTCAGAAAAGAAATACAGTAATATTTCGCAGGCGAACTCTCCCCACAAAAAAATTATTGGAACCAGAGCAAATTCATTGGAGAGAGAATTTTGTTGTAGAGAAATCATCTACCCTCAGAATTAGTGCCAACCTGGCATATATAGGGCCACAAATATCCCTGGCAAACATCTCCCTCCATTGTGATCTTGAAGGAAACCCAGATTTTGTTGTAAGAAAATAACTAACTTGGGGTTTGACTGTTAAGGATCTCTCTCTCTCTCTCTGTCTCTCTCTCACTCTCTCTCTGCAACAAAATTCAATGCACCGGGGGAATATTCATGGCAGAGATAATTTTGTTGTAGAGAAATCCTCTCAACAACAATTTTTTGGGTCTCTGACTTTTGTTGTGTAGAGTGAGTCATCTGGTACTGTACAATCAAACTCAAATTTAGTGCCAACATCCATCCCAGGATTTTTTGGCGCTATAAGTAAGGGTGTCACTAAAGTGAGGACACATTGAAAAATTCATGGTTTTGTAGAATACTGTATATGGTAAGGAAGAAAAAAAATGCTCAAGGCATTATTGTGCCCTCCTGCTTATATGATTTACATGGAAATACTCCTCAAAATCTACTTGAAATTTTGCTCGCTGATTACCGCTTTGACGTAATTTAGTTAAATTTATTCATGGTCGCAGAAATAGCTGCTTAATTTTAATTCATGCCACCTTTCATGTGAAATCTACAGTAGAATCCCTAACGATATCCTTTCAATATTATCCTTATAGATCATGTGCTATCACACAGAAACCACCCATTTTTACAGATAGGCTCCCACTTCATTTATAGAAGATTCAAGAAACGAAGGTCTCATGTAAAAAAATATGCAGTGAAAAATATTTTTAATGATCTTCATTCAGAAATTGAATAAATAAACTTATCTGGAGTTTATATGTGAGCATGGACACAAGCCCCTCAGTATAATAGCCCAATGATATTTCCGAAAAGAAGGTTTCACTTTCCTTGATTTTAGGCGTAATTTTCATCCTGAATGAGGCATTCTCTGTGGCATTAATTGAGTTGGCACTAAATGGTGGGTTCCCTAAAAATATCTCACTTGAGAGCAATTTTTTCCAAGGAAATTTGTGGCACTAAGGGAGGGTGGCCCTAAATCGAGGGTTGACTGTATATATTAGAAGAAAGGTAACCCAAAACCGACCTTGTGTAGAAGGGAAAGTCCTGTAAACATGAACGGCTTCGTTAAATCCAGTGCCATGTGTCGACCTGAAGTCACAGTAAGAGACCCAGCTGCCATTTGCGCTTTCTGTGTAGCAAATAAAGTCGAGGGGATAATTATATCCACACGAAGTTCGGATTATGAGTGCCTTTCAATTGCCTACTCACACCCTTGCCGACTTCTCCAAACATGCCAAACCATTCCAATGTGTCCTTATTTTGACCCCCCCAACGTCCGTCGGGAGTCAAGTACAAGGAGTAATTAAACTTGGCTATATCCATGATCTCGTCCAAGAAATCCTTGATGAACCCGACGAATTGGTCGTTTCCCGTGGCTTCTGGGTTTTCTGTGTTCTTCATTATGAAAGGCTCTTCCTGAGGTTGACCATAAAAGTGATGGCAGTAAAGATTTTACAAATTTGACCAGAAAAATGAAAATCTCTTTTTTTTCAAGTTATTCCCTCCTGGACGGTTAGAGGAGAATTTCAAAACAATTTGTCCCACTGAAAAATAAATATTGGCAAATTTATTCCAATGAAGGAAATCCTGATAGGCTTGTTTTAGTTTTGAATGTTTATGAATGTTTTTCCAGCAATCCACAAGGGGAAAAAATGCTTCTGTCCCTCAATTTACAATATCAAGATTTTCAAAATTTTCATTTAAAAAGTTCATGCCCATGGCTTGCTGATGAGATGGGCAAGGAAAATACCGAAATATTTATTTCGGTTATTGATTAAAAAAAAAGTTATAATTTCCCAGTTTCGTGCGCCCTCGGTGGAAAATGTGGAAACTTTTTTTCCTTTCCCCTTTGCATATTTGAAAAGTGAATCAATGAATTAAATTTACCAATGGGCGGTGAACTCTCAGTGAAAGCAATAAAAGTATTTTTGGTTCAGCTGTATTTTCAAGGAATATGAGGCATTGGTCTCCAGTGAAATGTAAATTTGGAAATTTCAGCGATTCTAGTGGACGACGGGTGGTTCTTTCGGTAGACATAATCAAATTTTTTCGGCGAACAATTTGGTTGTAAATACATCTTTTTTCAGGTGTTTATCTCATAGATTTTTTCGTAGACGTGTTGCTTGGAGAATACGTAAATGTGATTTCGAGTAGAAAGAAGTTCAGCTGACGAGGGTTAAACATCAGATGGAATCGAGCAAAGGCTGATATTTATTTGTATTTGCATTTTCATAAATTGTTGAATGTATCCAAAAAATCCATCCAGCGCATTTTAAGCCTGATTCTCTCAAAATTTGAAGATTCTGATCTGATTGAGCCTATTTTTTCATCATGGAAAATGGAAAGAATCCCTTCGCTTGACGTGGAAGTATCATATTACAGTATATCGTTCCAGAGGGAAAAAAAGTACTTAACCCATGTTCCAAAAATTGATCGAAATTTATTTTTTCCGGCATATCAGAGAAAATCGGTGCCTTTGGTTCGAAAACGAAATTCAGTCAAAATCTGGCGAATTATTGCTCCGTTTCGATCTAAAAAGTTCAGATGCTTACCAGCAGTGTTGCCACTTTTAGAACGGGTCTGTCGGGAGAATTTTGACCTTCCGTCGTTCCTGGAATACCTTTTCAGAGCATATAGAAGCATTAAAATTATAAAAGAAGTTCGGGCATTGACTAAAATCAAAAGATAAATGTTGTTGCACTTGAGCACTCACCCAGAAAAGCCGCGGCTGCGAACAACAGGAAATAACCCGGACGCATGTTTTTCTATAAAAAAAATCCACGAATTTCCGTTACGCAAACTTCCGTGTTTTCCAAAAAAGAGAGACAGAGTTATGTATACTGTACTTAGTTTTTAATTACTCTCAAGTACTCGGGCCGACGATAAAAATTTGTTTCAGGCATAATCAACCGAAATACAGTATAAAATTAATCTGAATAATTCCGCTCGCTTTAAAAATTGAAAATTTATTAGGAGAAACGGAATGTACTGCATTTGGAAGATATGAGTGTGTATATTCTTGAGCTTTTCTTCGACCAGGTCAAATTTTAGAACAGAAAATCCCAACGGCACTTCGTGAATCCATCATGGCGCCCTAATTGACATTCTCAGGGGTTCCTCGGGGGGAAATGTTGTCCCGTGGTACCAATTAAATTCGTATTTTTGTAATGATACGAGTACATTTACGAGTAAATATACGGTGTATATATATGCGCCCGTTTCGCTGCTTTGATTTATTACTTTCGCTTCGACGGAAATATATTCCCGCATGAATTTGCATAGTCTCATGTAACTTACGTCTCAGGCAAGAAACTGATTATCGAAACCGAACGCGTTCTTTGTTCTTTGTTCTTTGAGCCACTTCTTTACTATATGCGCAAAGAAATCTGGCAATAAGCCAAGATGAATAATTTGAAATTATCAGGATGCAGTAGACCCGAACATATAAATCAAATACTGATGGACTTTCTCTGAAACGAAATTCAAGGGACCAGAAAAAAATCGTTACAAAGAGAACTTTGTAGAGAATTTTCCAACGAAATTCAACGGGCCAAAAATTCGTTGAAGAGAGACGTTCGTTGCAGAGAAACTCGAAAAAAATGGGTAGAGAACCCTATGGAACGAACAAAGAAAAAATTTTTATGCAGAGAAAATCATTGTATATAGATAAGATTTTTGTACAGTGAGTCCACCTGTAATACGCATAACTCAGGAGAAGAAAATATTTTTAATTTGCCTGAGATTGGCACAGCCACATAAATTATTTCTTAAAACACAAAGAAAGTCGCTTCTTATTTAAAAATAAATAAAACATTGTGAACTCGCAATAGGGTGTTACTCAGAAGAAAAATACCACATTCATCCGACCCACTTGACACGAAAAATACACCATGTTCCACAAGATGAGAACGGGTTGAATTGCTAAGCAATTTTGCCAATATTCCGATCACTTCGCCGAGTCTCTTTTCCGAGAATATATATTTAAAAAACGGGTCAACTATCACATATGCCACAACTTCTGCATGTGTATATAATATCTTGCATCGCACTAATGATACTGATCTCATCCGAGATTGTTTGCCATATGCGAACGCGTCTTCTTGCATTTTCTCGATTAGAGAGACTTGTCAAGACGGAGCAGAGCAGCAGACGCACACGAGTCGTAAACGATTCTCACTATACTGTATATAGCTGCATTATATGAAGCCTTCGCCTGACGAAACGCATGTCTTGAACTCTTGATCCTATCTCGTCGGGGGTGATGGTACAAATCATCGAAGCCCATAAAATCTTTCATCGGTTGAATCTTGCCAGACATTATCTTCACTTGACATCTTTCGCTCTAAAAAAAATCTTAATCCTCGAAATTAATTTTTGGAGCGTAAATTATCAGGTTTCGCTTTAATCCTCGACATAATGTGAAGTTCGGTACTGTATATTCACTTCGAGAAAGAGAAAAGTAAATTTCTAGGCGATCCACTGTTTTTTGTTGCGCTCAAAAAAAAAAAGAGTCAGTCGAAGAACTCATGCTTCAGTTACAAGCCTGAAATCCTCAAATTTAAAAAAAAAAAAACCATGATTATAAGATTTACATACGTCAATGGTAAAATGTTCAGGTTTAAATATTTTTTTCATTTAATTAAAAAAGCGTTGCGATCAATGTGTTGATCGCAAGAAATTATATACATCAGTACCTCAAACAGAAATAAAATTTACGCATTTTTGAAATTTTTTGCAGTATTATATTTTCTTGGAGCCTGCATGATTTTATGAATAAGGACTTATCTGCAGTCCCGGAAGACTTTGCATTTGCTGATGATAATTGTATACTGTGTTGAGAGCTTTGTATGAATACACAACCCAAGTACTGAATGAAATTTTTTGTATTATATTAAACTTGTGACACCCAATTGTTTCATAAGTAGCGGTATGGAATAATGATTTTGCTCACCTCTGATCTATAACCATTAAATTATCACAACCAGTACTGCAAACACTGTTGCTGCTTAATGCTGTGTTCCCCAAGGACCCCAACCCATGGTCTGCCAACCAGCACACATCCACAAAAGTTTCTTGCTGGTCTGTGATGGGGAATTTTCAACAAGATAAATTAATCAAAAGTTGGGATGAACTCTATTTTCTCTTTACCTAAAATTTGGGAAGGGCAATGGCAGTTGAAATATCTGATGAGAACAAAAATTGGGTTTTCTCCTAATAACACTTCAGATAAATTTTCCCCTGCTGAAATAAATGATTTTTATTTTTCAATCTGAGAAACCTTTCTTTGAGCCCACCTTTCTAATTGTTTGATGACATCCTTTACTACATGTTTCTTGTAACTACCTGCCTAATAAGATCCAAGCAGAACTTTGACAAGTCTGTAAAAATTTTGTGAATCTTTTCTGGTCTGCATAAATTGTTTTGGGAATTTACCAGTCAGCAAATGTTTTGGAGAAATTTGCTAGTCCTTGGGCCCAAGAAGGTCAAGGAACACTGGTCTAGTGCGTTATCCATTAAAATTAGATGCAGCTCATTAAAATAATTACAGGCGACACCTATACAATTCAAATGCAAATCACAGAATCAGGAAACTCATTCTTGTTGTGAGAACAATCTATGTTTTTATGAAAGATTAGCCTCGGTTTGCTCATAGTCATCACACTCTTGCTTTCAGACTTGAAAACAAGTACAGTATGTGACAGTAATAGGAAACTTTTTTCTATTCATCAAATCATGCTGAATTCATGTTAA
>CAJPEX010005446.1:0-16366 GCA_905338405.1 Notodromas monacha | reverse complement strand
GTCTTCGTGGCCCAGATTTTATGCATCTGTGTCATCGTCGAATTGAACTCTTGAATCCTGAAATTGAGCACACTGCATTTGCCTACAGCTGATCGAGGGCTGTCGTGAGTCCAGCATAACATCAAGGTTTCCCAGCAGGGAATTTATTTGCTTATGAAGTGTATTTTTAAACACGAGGCACTCTATTTGTCTCTCACTTTTCCGTTGTAGCCGAAATCATTCAGAGGAACCAACTTCCAACTGCAAACAAGAGTATTTTAACGTGATGATTATGAATAAAATATTTAATGAGCCATGAATTCCGTGATTGTTGAAAGCAAATTTACTGCATTAGGAACCAAAATCGGGGATTAATGTATGATAGCATTTTTTTTCTTGTGAATTCTATTTGCCTAATTGTTGACGTCATTTAGTTTTAAATCGTCAGATCGTAAATAAATCTGGAATTTAGCGTAAAGTTTCGAAATGCAGATTTTGGTCCGCGTGTTTTATTCCCCCTATGCTACCGTATTTAAAAATGTGTTGATGGTCGTTGAAACATTTCAGAGGGGCAGATTGTTTTTTTTCGTCATTATTTTTTTATTATTCTTGGAAACAATTTCAACTATGTTCGAGCATCTTTAGTTGTTAATTCGCAATTTTAAAAATTCGATATAGATAATTAATTATTTAACAAGTGAGGCATCAGCATTAAATATTCGTGGCGTCCTTGTTTTTTATTATTGTTCCTAGAAAATAAATTTTATTTCTATGCTTGAAGAATCTCATTTCTTCAGATTCAATTCTTTCGGCTCCAACTTTAAAACGAAGATCGTTAAAAAAACTCTTGTTTATAAAGTACTCTGAAGGGTTTGAGATGATGGAACATGTCCAATCATGCGAACAGGTGCTGAAACTCGTGCTTTATTTTCACGTGACTCGCGGTTTGTCTCTCTAGTCATTACATATTTTTGGTGTCGATTTTTTTTCATTTAGGGAAAATTTGTTTTGTTTTTTATATTCGTGGTAATTGGGGGGCGTCGTTGAGACAAGTGACGATGTTGGGGACATGCCAGGGCATCCGAAAACGAGTTCAGGACCTAAATCCTATGTGACATTTGAACGGGAAAACTCGGCATTCTTGAAGAGTTGAATTCAAATGTTTCAGGGTATTTCTAGATAAAAATTGAAAATTTTCAGACACCGTATCATTTCCAACATCATTTCGCTGAAATGCTAACATGACCAAATTTAATGCGAAATAATATGACCTACCTTGAGGAAAGTCGACCAGAATTATTCTAGAACTCCAGATAATATGTTTGATGGGAAAATTTGCGAATATTCCAATAGAATTATTTTCATAAAAAAATATTCAATTGTTGCTGCGTGATTTTTTTCGATCATGTAAGTGACTACGATTGTAAAAATGATTTTTTCTTAATAAACAGCAAGGTTTATTTTTCAAGAAAGGCTCCTAACCTGATTTTTAAAATATTAATAATCAGTTATGAATCATTTAAATATTTACCGGATTTCGACATGAAAAATCACGATACTGTCGTAGTGCAGGATAATATTTATAATTTAGATAACGTTCAACATTTTTCTAAATTCATAAGATACGAATTCCTCAATTTTCCATCAATCGGAACTAGTGAACAAATATTTTTCTATCCAAAATACAATTCATTGATCAGCGTATATTTTTGGGACACGGTCCATGTTGAAAAAGGTGCGCGAAAATCGCATTCTTTTTCTGAAATTGCCAATTTTAAATATACTCTATTCAAGAATTATCAATGTTCCTTCGGAAAAAAAATTATTTAAACTGTTCATCTGTGTCCATCTTGACAAAATAAACGAGGCGTTTTCTTCTGTCCGACGTTTCCTCAGAATGCCGATTACTTCTTCAAATTTGATAATTGATAAATTTCTGTTTGTGTTTCTTTCTTTTATCCAAAAATTCCCCTTCTATAGGCTTCTCAGTCTGAACATTGTTTTTCGTTATAAAAAAAATGAGGCTTCCGCGGCGCGAATTCGCGTTCAAATTGAAGGGCTTCTTATCTGAAGCATCTGGATTTTTCGACATCACGTCCTCAGTTTGCCAATTTAAACTTCTTTTTTTTTTTAGATATATATTTCCGATGCCTTGGAATGCGAAGAGGCGACACGTTGGGAAGACGAAAAAATAAAGACGGAAATCATGCGTGTCTGTGGGGAGAATAAATTCCGCCGGGCGTCGAAACGAGGCCGCGGCTGATATCACTGAACCGGGTTCGTTTCTCGTCCTGCAACCCCATGTCACGTGGTGTCGGGTTCTCATTCGAAAAATTGAATAAGAAAAAAACCCTGAACCCCATTTATTACCTTGACGTTTTCTCGCACGAATTTTGTTTCAAATCTTTCACGAGCGTGAAAATTCATCGTACGACGCGATCCGGTGGCGAATGATCAAATAAACTTCGCATTTGATTTTCTGCGCCTCGATTGAATTCAACGACGGATTTTATTGTGTATTTTCACATGGGGAAGATGGACTAGATCTATAGATTATGAATTTCCTCGATCTTGCCGAATGCTTTAGAAAATATTTTCATACTTCTTCTGTGATTAAAATTATGTTTCACACGTACTACGAAAAAAATCCCTTCGCAAAAATAAAAATAAATACTGTCGCACTCATTGCTAATTTAATTGTTTTAAAAACAATAGAAATATGCTATGAATTTACCCTGAACGGGAAAAATAAAACATTCTCAAAAATGTCCAACGGGCGAGGGACAGAGTTTATGACTTGAGAAGAAAAAAAAGGGAAAAGAACGAAGGAGGGTTTAAATTTCATCTGATGATAATGTTTATTTTTTCCTTCTATATTTCATGGAAGTAAATTTTCAACGTATTCCACTTATCTTTAAAAAATAGTTTATTTGACAAAAATATTCACATTCGGCTTTGAGCATTTTCGGGCGTTCAGTTGATCTTTGCGCTCAGATGTCCGACGCCAAGTTGAGTGGCGCTGAGTTTGTCATCTCGTCGTCACGCGGTGTGGAGATGGGTCTCAGGGTGGGGGAGATGTGAACTAAAAAAAAAAGAAAAAAATAAGCGTAGACACGTGTTTTTGTATATACAGTATATATGTTTTCATGCTTCCGACTTTTTCCTTCTAAATTAAAAGTGTGTGAGGTGAAGCTAAAGAAAAGAAAACAGGAGAAAAGGGGACTCTACATTGTTCGGTCCTGAATTGTCTTGGCGGCGAATTGTGTACTAAGCAGAACCCTGGTATGTTGTGCTTGGCTGAAAAGGGAGCTGCTGGAAGTCGGAAGTGGGCTTCTGTATTTATTTTTTTTTTCCCACTGGTTCCTCTATTGTCCGAATTATTCTAGAAATTTTTATTTGTTGTGGTTTTTGCGTGGAACGTATAGGATACTCTTTCATGACAGAGTTCTTTCCCGTGTATATAACCGTGACATTTATTAAGGTCCCAACAAGTTTGTACAACCGATAAAAGTTGTCACAAAACCTTACCTCAAGAAACCCACAGGTTTTTTCTGAGTCAGATTCCTCCAAAGTCCATATTACTGTAGGATCAGTCATGAAAAAGCTTTTATAAATTTTTAAAGTTGAAATTTTTTCAGCTTGGAAAGGTTTTGAATTGGATTATCACTTTTTTATGAATTCATATTAAAGGAAAGAATGTTAAACCTTGAATCGGTTCCCGTATAATAGCTTCAAATTGATGGAATTCATCAATTGAGGTTGAACCGTTGAAGTGAATGCTGAGAAATTCGTGATCAAAGTATGAGCAGTTTTGAAATTTTTATGTGTAGGAATTTCATTTTCGACTCAACATTTTTTTTTAAATGATGAAGTATGGTTGTGATGTATTACAAAGCATTTGCGGGAGACATTTTTGCTGNTATCCTATGAGAAAGTACTGTCTCAAGAAAGGGCACATATATTGGCACTGTAAATAATTCCAGGGTTGTTCAAACATGTTGGCTATTTTCAACAGTGTTTTGGAATGGAGTTCTTTGGGTGTCCAAATTTCTGAGTCAGATTCCTCCAAAGTCCATATTACTGTAGGATCAGTCATGAAAAAGCTTTTATAAATTTTTAAAGTTGAAATTTTTTCAGCTTGGAAAGGTTTTGAATTGGATTATCACTTTTTTATGAATTCATATTAAAGGAAAGAATGTTAAACCTTGAATCGGTTCCCGTATAATAGCTTCAAATTGATGGAATTCATCAATTGAGGTTGAACCGTTGAAGTGAATGCTGAGAAATTCGTGATCAAAGTATGAGCAGTTTTGAAATTTTTATGTGTAGGAATTTCATTTTCGACTCAACATTTTTTTTTAAATGATGAAGTATGGTTGTGATGTATTACAAAGCATTTGCGGGAGACATTTTTGCTGCTGTTTAAAAAAAAATTCTGAACAGGAAGCATTTACTCAAAATCAGGATGATTTTTATTATAATGTACAGTATTAATTTATAATAGCATTGATGTAGCATTAATTTATATATTGGTTTTAAGTTACAGCAGTGCGATATTTTTCTATCCTCGTTCTGCCTCATACGAAAAAATCATGAATTATCCAAATTTTTATACCCATAAAGAATGCGGCAGATTTTGCTATTACAATACAGTTCTTCATTTAAATGAGATCTAGTTGAAATAACTAAATAAGTACTCCCGATTTGTGACTGCTGTCGAAGTACTGTACTCGAACAGAAAGTAGCTCTGTTATTCCTTGCTTTTGAATTATTCACGAGAAAGTCATGTGGGAAAGGGCCCAAGTCGATTTTACCAGTTTTTTTTTAGGATCAGACAGTGAATAACTTATCCTAATTATGCAGAATAATGCGGTTTACGTTAATAAAAGCCGTAAAATCCATAGAATGCCGGCGATCTCTAGGCGGAATCGTATTTATAAACACTGCGGTTGTTCTTGGTTCAATGTCAACGTTTCGGTATTTGACGTGTAGGTGTCGCTTGAATCACTGAATTGACTAAAATAAACTCCAGCAAAACGCTGAATGTACGGTATTTACTGTAATATGAAACTGATGATTTAGCCACAAACTCAACGTAAATTTTGATGATGGTTTAAATTTTGAAAAATAGAGTGAGACCCTGGGATGCGGACATAATTGGTGCATCAAGAGTGTTTCTAAGTCAAAATGTCCCTAAATTGAGTCTCATTTTCCCTTAGACTTGCATTTTATATTGGTGTTTCATGGACAAAATACTCACCATAATTCCATGAAAATAAAATTTTTCTCCCAATTTAAACTGATTCAATCAATGTATTTCAACACAATATGGACATTTGGGGAATTGAATACTGATACCTCTGTACAGTACATAGAAATGTTGGCATTCTCTGTAAAAATAACATTAAGTGAAAAAGAGAGAAGGAAGTCCCTCTATGCTGGAGTTAATTTTTTAAATTAGCTAAATGGATGGTAAATTGGTGAGAGAAATGCCCAAGAACTTTTCTTACATCAATTTTAGGGTTGGAAATATCTGTTTCTTGTAATTTGGCCTGAAATGTATTTGCAATTTTATTGCAAAATGTCCCTATGTTGAGTCAGTGCCCTCATGTCAGGCCTCATTTATTACTTTTTATGGGAAAACAAGTGTCCCTATGTCAAATTGTCTGCATGTTGAGGTGTCCGCATGTGTGGGTCTCACTGTATAGGAGCTGCTTTGCGTACCATCTTGTGCATGGTACTTCAACATTTTTAACATTATTCCCATTCATTAATTTATTAATGAAACAAGTACAGTACGTTCGTATGCCTGTTTGAGCTGTGGATGTACAGTATTTATGAGGCACTTTATTCAAGCCGCCCTCATTCATTTTCGGACTTCGCCAAAATTTAAAGTTCTGAGCACATTATCCACGCTATTGTATTTCCGCAGAGAGTGTCGAGACACGATTTAATTAAGAGCATTTACGACGTACTCAATTAAAAGCTTTTGCCAGAAAATAGGCTAATAACAAAAGAAAAAGCCAAACGTGCTTATTGTTATGATCTCGTCATTATTATTTTGTTGCTTTGTCGCACTGCTGCTAACGTAACGCAAGAGGATCAATGTTTACCATCAGCTGATGATCCCCCAGGCCTTGTTTTCATAGAATGAATGGAATTCCAAACAAAAACAACTGCGCAAATTGTCCTGGGGAAGGTCATGAGCATGCTCCGAGAACAAAATTCGATAAGCCCAGATGTAAATAATGCCAAGCAAAATAGCTAGAGTTCGTGTTTATATTGCTTTCCTCTCTCCCCGCTGGAAGTTCTGCGCATTTAAATGAACTTGCTTGTTTGTGCTGCATAAGTAAGCTAATACAGTCAAGTTTACTCCGTTATTAAATTGAGACGAGCGCGTGTTTGTCAGATGGAAAGTTGACTGGCTGTATACGTGATTCGCAAAGCTTCTTATTCTCGATTATTTGCAGGTTACCGTAATGCTTTGCTGCTTCTATGAAATTTGTGCTTTGCAAATCTGTGGATATTCACGTATGGCAGCCTTTTTGTGTAGATCAAGGCCGTAATGCGGGGTTGAGCATTATTTTTTTTTCTCCGACATTTTTTCGAGAGAATTCTTCCACAGCAATTTCGATTTTGTGTTCTAGGATGTTCATTTTCTAAGCATTAGTCTGTTTTCCAACTGTAACTTCGATTTTCTTTCGAAAAAAAACTGAAAACCTTTCATGCAAAGTATGTTATCCAAAGCATCAGAGGTTTGCAGCCTGCATAAAAAATTCCTTAAGAGCCTTGTCCATTATCAGATTTACTTCTTTAATCAGTTAAAATTGACTAAGATAAATTTGTAGCTCACTTCTATTTAAACATCGAGTGTTCTATTTAAACATCGAGTGTTCTATTTAAACATCGAGTGTTCTATTTAAACATCGAGTGTTCTATTTAAACATCGAGTGTTCTATTTAAACATCGAGTGTTCTATTATTTGTAGCTCACAAATGTCTCATATGCATAACCACAATGCATACAAAACTTAGCTTTTTGGCCCATGACTTGATCCATTGTCTAAGTGATGTCTTCACAGCTGTTTTAGTGCAAACCTGGGGACAACTTCAGAAGATGGATTGGTTAACAGAGGTTTTCTTTTTTTCTAGAATGACATTTGAATTATCATTTCACAGATTAAAATGAGATAATTTTCCAGCTGAATGCTCACTTGCTGATGATTATAAACTCTTGAAATATTTTTGGAGTGTGTAAAGAATTCAACTTCATTAGTTTTCAAGGATCATTGCTTTATAGATTTCCTTCATTTTTCTCAAATTTTATTTACATGCCATGTTGTGGAGAGAATGCTACAAGAGAAACCTGGTGTAGGGGTTTTCTTCCCTTCTCTCCAAATATTTATTTTGATTGAAAAGCAGTTTTTATGTATAACCTTCATTGTGTGATAATCAAAACTCTCTGTATTCCTTTCTATCTTTGCTTATTTCACATCTGTGTTTGGATTTGGGGGTTTGTGCACAAATTTATTTTTATTCACTTGCGTTGTGTTCAGGTGTTTGTTGTAAATCATTGCATTTCTTTGTCATCAAATACTGCAATAAATCATTCTGAAAAAAGAAGTAGGAAAATATATTCAAGATGTCTGCTTGAATGCACGTTCTTGACTGCAAACTGCCTGATTGCCCAAGTTTTATTTTTTCCATAGCACCTTTCATCATCTGTTCTTTTCTTGGATTTTTCAATGCAAAAAAACATCATGCAGATGTGATGGAATGTTTGGATGAATGGGGAGGATGTTTGGATGTGGGAATGCTGCTTCATCCTTGTGAATGCTGAAAAGCAGAAAACAAAGCTTGCCATTCTATTCAATTCAATTGTGAATGCCCAACCCGTCACTCAATTCCAATACACATACTCCACACTCAAGCATGAGCATATATATGACCTATGAATGAACAGAAAGCTTTATTTTCTGCTTCTCAGCATTCACAAGGTTCAATCAACGTTCCCACATCGAAACCCTCTCCCCACCCAACCCAAATTCATTCAAAGGCATTCAATCACTTCAGAATGGGAAACAGAGAAAAAAGCTGCATATGGATACCAATACAGTGGCCCCCTGCCTAACAGACCTCCCGTGTAAGTGATTTTTGTGTAAAGGACTTTTTGTCTAACAGACTTGTCCCTTGCACAAATCAAGTCTGTTAGACAGGGGTTGATTGTATAAAAGAAAATAAATTCCACCATGTACAACTGCACAACTAATGTGTATGTGTACATCACCTTCTTTCCCTCACATTGAAAGCAAAAAAAAAATTAGTAACCAATATATGACCTACATATGTAAATCACATGTCATGAGGTGCATTCAGTCATGTCCCAGTACTACTAGGACACCATATGTCCATGCTGTCTTATCAGCACTCAAGTAACTAGATTTTTTTATTTTACTTCAGCATGGGATCCTCTCATTCTCCCCCGCATATCCTGCATATTGTCCCAGGGTTTGCAGCTATATGTGTGTTTGATCATGCGCCGTTTTCTCCTATGCTATATGGATGTCGACCGCTGCTGCTGCTGCTGCTGCCATAGTGATTTGCTGGGCTGGTTTTCCCCCTGTTTTTCCGGGACTCTGGAGGGAGAGATAGGGATAGACTTGGGGGGGGCCAGGGGTACCCAGGAAGGTGTCTGATGCTGGTCACTGTACTGTATATGGATGCGAGCATCGGTCCACTGTAGCTGCACCCGACGTGCTGTACCTTGAGCACGGACAGAGAGTACTGTAATATGTATTGTACTATACCGTGTCTTGTGTAGGGGGGACAAATATGAGACAGGTCTTATAGAATGTGGCCCCCGGGGGGTTTCTTATGAGAGTGTTTATACTATAGTGTGTGAGAAGTCATGGGGTTGTGCTGAAAGGCACCTCTGATTTTTTCAGGCTTCAAGAAATTGAGCTTTGGAATATAAAACTAGCTTTTACTGCATATAATATACAGTGAGACCCCGAGGCTTAATTGGTGCATCAAGAGTGTCCCTATGTTGATTCTCATTTTCCATTAGACTTACATTGTATAATTTTTAATTAGTGTTTTATGTACAAAATACTCACCATAATTCCATGAAAATGAAAATTTTCTCCTAAATTAAACTGATTCAATCAATATATTTCAACGCAATATGGACATTTGATGAAATTGAATACTTATACCTCTGTATACAGTGCATAGAAATGTTGGCATTCTCTGTAAAAATAAAATTCAAGTGAAAAAGATAGAAGGAAGTCCCTCTATGCTGGAGGTAATTTTTTAAAATTAGCTAAAAGGATGGTAAATTGGTGAGAGAAATTCCCAAGAACTTTTCTTACATCAATTTTAGGGTTGAAATATCTGTTATTCTTGTAATTTGGCCTGAAACTTATTTGCAATTTTATCACAAATTGTCCCTATGTCCAGTCAGTGTCCTCATGTCGGGCCTTCTTTATTCATTTGTTATGGGAAAATAAGTGTCCCTACGTCAAATTGTCTGCAGGTTTAGGTGTCCGCATGTGGGGGTCTCACTGTACAGAACTGCACTTGACTTACTGTGTCTCTTGAAAAAATAAGGCAGCTCTTATACATGCTGACCCCATGTTTTTCTAACCATATTTGCTGGAGTATGAGAGGCAGTTATTTGTGCAGAAAAACACTTCTGATTTTTCCCGGCCTCAAAATATTACAGGTGGACTTTCTCCACAGCAGAATTCCAGGGGCCAGGAAAAAATCCGTTGTAGATAGAATTACGTTCTAGTGAACCCTTATGACATGGGAAGAGAAACCTATGAGACAAAAAATTGCATTAAGTACAGTACAGAGAAAATCGTAGAGTCCACCTGTTTTACAGTTCTGAATGTTAATACAGTATACTGTAGAACTAACCTTATTTATTTAATTTAGATTAATTTTCCGTTGTTCTGTACTGAGTCTTGTACAAAAATAAGACAGGTGGCAAAGGTTTGACAATATGTCCCCTTTTTTTCTCTGAATGTTTACTGGAGTGTAAGAGGCCATGGGTTCTAACTGGCTCCTGACTTTTCCAAAAATGTGGTTTACCAAAATTTGAATCGCGTTCTGGCTGCTGATCAGAGGACCTTGAAGGAGAAATTTTTGTGAAAAATAAGTTGCTAGAAAAATAAGTTTTTTGATAGATTTCACTGTACAGTATTGAGGAAACAAGGCAGTGTCATGTTTATTTTTAAAGTAAATATAAAAAATATCACAGGCAGAAACTAGGCTTTGGATTATGTTTTTGTTGAAGAGGAAATGAAAAAAAATCGCAAATGAACCCTTGCTCTTGGAAAAATGCCAAATGCACTTTGGTTTTCATTTGTTGCAAACAAAATAATCACTGAAGAAATTTAAAATTGCACAAGATTTATGAAAGTTTGTGTTAGAAACAAAATGAAATGTTCAATTTTTTGTCTGGCATGAAAAAGTTTTAAAAGTTTCTTGTGACATGGATGGAGAACTTTGGCTGTAACTGGGAAGTTTTCACTCAAAATTTTGCAGTAAATCGAAAAAATGTGTACACAAATCTTTAAAAAATCCCAGATCCTTGAAATAGCATGAGCTACATCATATGTATTTTACACAGTGGTTCCTATACTCTAGAAATAACCAAGCTCAATCAGAAGTGGGACCTCCCTTGTATATGTCCAAGAATAATTCAGGAAAATAATCTGGGCTTATTTCTAGTTTATGAACTACTGTCATGTCATGTTTAAATATTGTTTAGTGAATGGGTCCACTGAAGTACTTACTTCAAGACTTACTTATTGAGAATTAAAGGGAAATGCGTCTTTCCCAGCATATTTTCCGAGATGATTTTGAAACGAAGTCATCCATTAGTCGATTTTCCGGTTACTGAACGCTTCATGTTCCAAATCATGATAAAGGGTCTCAGTTACGGCTGTTGAGATTGTATCTGAACCGCGTAATTACTAAAGCAATAGCTTGGAAGGATGTAAAGAGTCTGAAGACTAGAAATCTCGGATTATGGCTGTCTTCATCCCCGCTGTTTTCTCCCCGGGGAAAACTTTGCTGAAGGGATGACGTTATTTTCTACCCCGAAATACGAAGGGTTGTTCCAAAAGTTTTTCTCGGCCTTGTTCTTCAATTCTTGCATGAACAGCTATTGGGCATAATTTTTTCCAGAGGAACGCTTAATCTTATCCTGATCAATTTTTGAAAATATTGCTGCCCCATTTCGAAATGGAATGGAGAAATTTTGAACTCGACAGGGCAACAAGCCACGGAGGAAATTACTGTGAGACCCCCACATGCGGACACTTCAACCTGTGGACAATTCGACATAGGGACACTTATTTTCCCAGAAAAATTAATAAAAAAAAGCCCCAACATGAGGACACTGACTCGACATAGGGACATTTTGTGATAAAATTGCGAATACATGTCAGGCCAAATTACAAGAAACAGATATTTCTAACCATGAAAAATTGATGTAAGAAAAGCTCTTGGGCATTTCTCTCACCATTTTACCAACCATTTAGCAAATTTTAAAAAATTACCTCCAGCATAGAGGGACTTCTACTTCTTTTCACTTAAAAAGTTGCTTTTGTACATGCCAACATTTCAATGTACAGTGAAGAGATACACTATTCAATGCTCCAAATGTTCTTATTGAGTTGAAAATGTATTCACTATGATTCAAATTCAAGTGGCAAACAATTTTTTTTCAGGGAATTTGGAAGAATATTTCTTCCATAAAACACCAATTATAATTTATATAATGTAAGTCTATGGGAAAACACGACTCAACTTAGGGACAATTCAACTTAGAGACACTCTTGATTCACCAATTATGTCCACATATTGGGGTCTCACTGTGTATTCATCTTCCTTTTGTGCATGTTCCATGAATAGTTGAAGTTCTACAAGAAGTGTTGAAATTTGATTATAATGAATTCATCAGAAAAGATTATTCATACTGGACTATACAGAAACTATTTCAAGACTCAATTGTTGCTTGAAGAGGAATTATCTATTGAGCAACAAAACAGATTAATTTTTGTGTGCTTACAAAGTATATCCATGAAAGTTGGTATTGGAAGAACTTCATTTTCAAGAAATTCATACTCATGAAATTTTTGAATCCTTCATGCAGAAGGACTGAAATAAATTGTTGGAAACGAGATTTTGTTATGATGAGTTTCATGTTACAGTTTCAAGATTCTCCTCTATTTCAAGGAACAAGAACACGTTTTTTTAATACCAGATTTAGACACTGTTAGATAATGTAAAAGGCTATTATAAAATACAAGATGAATTTCTTGAGAAGTTGCCTTATTCAGAAGAATCCTTGAAAAGTAAGCTAATGATTGCCTTATATATATATATATCTATTGATGATTTGGAGTACAATGGGTTAATATGCAGTATTTTGCAATGGAAAGACAATTCAATACAAATTTAACTTACTAATTTTCGATTAAGCCTTGTAAATAAAGAAAAATTTATGTTTTTCTGATCTCCAAAAATTAGTGAGTTTAAGAAAGTTAAGAGCTCCGATTCTAACATGGCAATTTAGTGAAATACACAGGTTTTTTAAGGTTCATCTGGTATTTGTTTGTGTCTGTGGAACGCAAGCGACATTTTTAAAATTAAATCTTCAAGTAAAATCATCTGTTTAACTGACAAAACATGAGGTAAATATTATTATTTTTTAAATTTACGAACCAATTATTCCAGGAATCTTTAGCATTAAAAAGCGCTTCATTTCCAATAACCTCACCCTGAGGGAACTTTTGAATTACCCCTGTATTTTCCCAGATTTTCGCTTTCTCTCAGGGACCTTTCTGATGAAAAGGCGAAGGCCAAGGTTCGCGTGTGGCATGTATTCTGGTTTCCCAAGAGAAGGGTTCGGGTCGGGTCGGGAAGCGGGTTCCTCGGTGGGGAATGGCTTTTGTGTGTGTCCTTTGAAACGGGTTCTTGTCCGGAAGTATCCCGAGTTTTGCTCCAGTTTCCGCTTCGGCGATAGATTTTCCTGCTGTGGGTGCAAGAGTGGAAAAAGGGTATTGAAGATTTTAATCTCCCAAGCGTAGAAAACCAGTCTATGTGAACATGTTCGCGGTTTTATTTAAAAAAAAAAAATTATGCTGCTTTCGGATGCAGTCGAATTGTTTTTGCTGATATGCTCTTTTGTATAATGTTCATGTTTACCAGCAAATTATAATTGAGATTTTTCCTGATGGTGTTTCTGATGGCAGAAACAAAGGAGAACCCCTGAAAATGTTCAGGGTTCTGCGATTGAATACTGTGAATGGATGAATGAATGAATGAATGAATGAATGAATGAATGAACAGAAAGCTTTATTTTCCGCTTTTCAGCATTCACAATGTTCAATCAACATTTCCACATCCAAACCCCGTCCCCACCCAACCCAAATCCATTCAAAGACATTCAATCACTTCAGAGTATGAAACAGAGAAATTAGATTCAAATGGATTAAAAAATAAATAAAAGAAAATAAATTCCACAAAATACAACTGCACAACTGATATGTATGCATATATGCACCCCCTCTTTCCCTGACATTGAAGACAAAATATCAGTGACAAGAATTGCAGCATAAGCCAGAATTGAAGCAATTGCGGCAGTTGATGAACTCAATGTAAAGCACGAGGTCTTCAGCTTGTTTCCAGATGAGGTTTAGTTGAATGAACAAATTGGAGAGAATCTTTGATGAGAAATCATGTGAGGCCAACAGTTTATCTTGAATACTGTACAATTCATCATTGATGCGTGGTCAGTCACACCATTTTGGAAAGATTGAATCGTTTTCATTGAAATATTTTGTCTGTGTAATATAGGGTATTTTCTAAAAAGTGGGAAATGTTTTGGAGGAAGTCCCGTGGTATTTGAGTGAAAGACGCGTTGATTTCATTGATGAATTGTTGCTGGTTTCTTCAAAGAAAGTTGCGTATTTCGAGAAGTAATCTTTCTCATGTCAGAGAACTTTTATACTTCACAAGTTTCATCATTTCTCCTATTTCTAGGTTTTCCTCGTGACCTGTTTGTGGTACTGTACTGTATAAAAATTTAGGCTTTTTGATTCTTGCAAAAATTAGACTTTCACTGTTGTCAGAGGTACGCTCCGAATATTTCTTCAATTACTTTCCAAATTCTTGTGACAGAAAAGGTATATATGGTCTTGAGTACAGATGGAAATTTGGTCGAAATTCGAAATTATTTTTTCACCTGTGTAATGACTGTCAAATTCTTTCAAGATCAGATTAACTTAGATTCAACCTTTATATTATTTATTCGTGCTGGTGTTAGGTTAATAAAATCTCGTTACAGCGGAATCATCGGGACCAGCAGAAAAACGAATGCGTTTTAAAAATAAATTCAAATGCAATTGGGTAGAGACAAAGAGAAGATAATTTTCGTTGTAAGCGATAATTCGTTGAAACGAGATCCCGCTATACTGCAGTAGCAAAAACTAATTTTTCCTCATACCGTTGCAATATGAGCTTATTTTTTGTGAACTTTTTCTGCGCTCCAAGATATTTTTTGCCGTCGTACTTTCTTTTTTTCTTTTCGGCAAATTGCTGAAAACTTCATCCCACTCTTTCAGTCTCAGCAACCCTAAATTATTACATTATTAGAACATAGCGTCAAGATTTTGGGTAATTTTCAAGAAATTAAAAGCTGTGTAAACTGGAAATTCATCCAATTTTTCTAATTTAGAAAATGCGTTGAAATGTATTCTTGAAATTGAAAAATGACACTTTTTTATTCCTTTGCTCTGTGTTCTTCGGGATCTAATGTCGTAGACAAAAAAAAACCCTGCTGGTAAACTTTCATTAAAATCGACGTAGTATAAGAAAAATCTTTCAACTAAATTTTTGTAAAACTTGTGAAAATCTAGTTGAACTCGTATAATATGGAGAAAATGTTTCTCGTTCGTGGAAAAAGATGCATGAAATCGGAGCTAATCGCTCATCATTTTCTTAGTAAAAATATTTCGCCCAAAACGTTCTTCAGACGATTTTCTTCGGCTACGCAAAATTGAGAATTGTTTTACATCAGCAAAGCGCAAAAACGCGTTCTTTTGAGAACACTTTGCCAACTTATAATTTCCCCCTTTTGGGCGTTCATCGTGAAATTCCCGTGTGCGAGTTTTTATATTTTATTTTCAAAGATCTTGCTCTGGTCATTTTAAATACTGTACCGTACTGTACTTCATCTGTATACGGGTTTATTTTCATTGTGTGCTTGCCTATTTTCTAAAAAATAATTTTAAGAGGAAAAACAATCATGACGGGAAGGAGTTTAAGAATAACTGTCACAAAGTGATGAGCGCTAAAAAAAAAAGATTATCCTTTTTCAGTAAATCCTATGGAATTAAAAAAAAACACGTTCTTTTTATTTGATGATCTGAATCACGCGGATATTTTTCCTTGAAATGTTTTACTACCGAAAAAGTGTATGATAAAATGCATGTGAAAAGGTTTAATGTCTTATTAATTCACGTTTGAGCGCCTTATCGGTTGAACTTGGGGATAAATTCATGAATGACCTGACCCAATGCAAATGTGATGTGCCCTTTATTTATTTTTCGCCTTTGAAGACTCATACATGATGCTAAGTACAGTACCCTGTCTGTGAAAGAAAATTCAAGATCATAAATGCATCAAGGGTTTATTATACAGTATTTAAATGAAAAGGTGTGCTTTTTTTGGGAATGGAAAAGCTGCTATTTTTAGGACTCCTCGAGAGAGCGTAAAAGTACCGAAGTACACGTTAAAGGGCTTTTCGAGAGCAGGTCTCGTGATGCTGACCTTGATCCCTGCTGATGCCCTGTGCAAATCCCGCAAAAATCCGCAGATTTGTGAAACTTTAATGGAACAGTTCCCTCGGGGATTTCTTTCTTGTGTGTGTGTGGGTGGAAATTGCAAATTGGGCGTTTTATCCCGCGCGTGAAGTGGAATATGTTCCAAGGAATGTCCGCTTTTATTGTCACGAAATTCGCCAGCAATTATTTTTAAGGTCTTTAAAAAAAATATTTTTCATTAAATTTCACGAGGCGTTCCAGAATTTTGATTTAAAGATCTTGTAACTTGATTTTTTATTCTATTTTTTCAGTTGTCCTTTCAGATTTAAAAATGTTTACACACCTGCGCATCATTCACAAAAATATTTTTTATTGAATTTCACGGGGCGTTCCAGTTTTTTTATTTAAAAATCTTGTAACTTGATTTTTTATATTTTCAATTCTCCTTTCAGATTTAAAAATCATGACACACCCGCATCATCCACAAAAATATTTTTTATTGAATTTCACGAGGCGTTCCAGGTTTTTTTTATTTAAAAATCTTTCAAC
>CAJPEX010005445.1:0-16371 GCA_905338405.1 Notodromas monacha | reverse complement strand
ATCACTTAATTGTGGCCCACTTTTCCTGCAACTTGTACGACGGAGAAATTGAAAACGTATCAGATTTACCCGTATCATCATGACTTCGATGTTTTCGGTTTTTTAAACCTCCTACATAATGAAACGTTTAGTTCAAAAAATCAAGTGAATAGCGTTACCGAACCATCGTTGTGGGAACTAATGACTGCATAATTTTGTGTAATCCCTGGAAAGATACACTAGTGTAAAACCACGCAGCCAAAATATTCCGGCGATTCATGTCCGTTGTCAGATTTGGACATTTCGAGACAAGGTTATCCTTCTTTATGGCTCTTGGGCTGGTATCAGATGGCAATGAACGTCAGACATCGTGACAAACGCATCAGTTACATAACATCCATCAATCCCGCAGCAAACAATGTAAGTGACTTCGTGTAAGCCACGAACTAACAAATCTCCCATGAGCTGGGATTTTAAAATGGGATACTACACAAATCAAGCGCAGCGGGAAATAAAATGAAATTGAAAGTACTGCTTCATGATAGGACAGTTTTAGGACAGGAAAGCTGTATTCGGAGCATGACTGAGACTCAAGTAGGAGCGCAATTTCAGCACAGTACATCTTATTCACCTGCATACCCGTAAAAAACCAAGCTTCATTCCGCTGTCAGGAATGAATAGCTTCAAATGAGTTGGAAGTACAGTAGAGTACTGTATTTCGAATGGATTCTAAAATATGAAAATATATATATGCGCATTTCGAAGTACTGTGCAGTAAAAAAAAATCGCTTTCGTTCATGTCGTATCGTCCCACACTCTCGATGCTCCCGAGTTTACAAAAAGAAAAATTGATGAAAGTAAATTACTCGCGGCTATTAATACAGCATTTTATTTTTTTTCTTTTTGTACGCACCAACGCGATTAAGGTAATGCTGGGAGAGGCTCACTGCATAAAAGCCACGGGGTTCAGCCCCGGGAAGCTTCTTTCCTTTGCAGGACCTGCACAAGAGAGAGGGTTTCAATATACTGTACTGTATATAGCCCCTGTCCTACTGAGCCGACACGCATTTCCTCTTCTATTTTTCCTTTTTGTCCAACAAGAGCTTTCGGATGTTCTGGGGCGAAATAAAACGTGCTGGAGGTGTTACGTTGGAAAGATTGATGTCGGATTTTGACACGGGAAACTTGGCGAGGGGGAAATCGGATCACATCGAGTCTCATGGTTTCGTTTTTTTTTTTCTGTAGACTTCGGGATTCGGAATTATCGGTCAGGATTTGACTGAGATTATTCGCAAATGCGAAACTTCTGGTTGCGAGACGACAAACTCCTAGATAAACCTTGGGATTTGCTTTTAATGAATTTGTTCCCATCTTTATATGAAGCGCGAAAACAATACGCAGAGAAGTTTTGAGGATTGATTGAAGAGCGCAGTATATTTTGTCATCAAAAGTTAAAAGCTAGAATCCTCGGAACGGTAGGCAGCAATTCATTCCCGATAATCCCGACTGCGAAACTTTAGAATCGTGTGAGTGCATGGTTTAAAATGTGAAACTTTTGCGAAACAAATCCGCATGGACTTTCAGGGGATTTCGAAAGGTGTGCAGATTCACGAAGCCTTGTTCTGATGTCAAAATACTTCGTTGCTTAGAAAATCGCCGCGAAATATTTTTCAAAGTACGTCACGCGTGTCTATGATATTTCTTCAACACATTTCTCGCATCAGAAGATTTTGAAGCTTGTTAGAGCAACATTTCAAATATGCAATGTTTTATGGCAATTTTAGCATTAGTGGATATGAATGTGAAGATTTTTGCGCAAAGAAACGAATGAAGTGCAGAAGAGGCTGCTCATTAGGTCTGCAATCAATTAGGGTACGCCTCTGCTAATGGACAAATGGCGTGCTACAAGTGTTGGTACTGATTCAGCGGTGGATTATAAGATTGGCAGATGCTCTGATGCCCGAAAAAAGCTTCCTGAGATTGCTTGATTTTAGCATTTTATTGAACTATGAATTCAAAATTTCCAAAACGCCATTTGAAGTCAGCTGGATCAGCACAGTACACTAAAGCACGCAACTATTCAATTACAGATTAAACTTACAAGCCAGTCAGACGTCGTCTTCGTCTATTTTCGCTTTTAAAAATACCGCGCAGAGAATATATTGCTCAAAACTATTAGGAAGTAAACAATCAAATTTAATGCGGTCGAACCTCTCCGAGTTGAATTTCAAGGAACTAGCAAAAAAATTTAAGTTAGGGAGGTTTTGAGTTAGGAAACCAAGCATTTTTGTTAGAGGGAAGAAAGAAGAATTGTCGTAAATTGTAATTGGTGAAATTATGAGCCTGAAAATGCTCCTTGAATGGGTTGACAGGATGCTGAACTTGGAGCCTAGGGTTAATTTGTCAAATTAGTCTTTAATTTCTTTTAAAAAACATAAAGATACATTCTTATTGCACTTCTTTTTCCTGCGGGAACAAAATAATAGCAAAAGGGCCTCGAGAAAATTCGATTTATGGAGGTCTGAGAGGGAAAGCCTGTGAGTGAGGGAGGTTTTTAACGCATTGTTTCTCAGGGACTTAGGAAAAAAAATTCGACTCGGGGAGTTTTGAGTTATCGAGGTTCACTACTGTAATCAACGCATCGAAATAATCATCAACCACCGGAATTCAGGGATGAAATGCGGCTTCGGATGTACTTCATGGTTTTTTTTTTCTTTCCTGGATGAGGAGAAGCCTGGAAAAAACACCACACGCACACCATCATCATGAACATCCGAATCAAGTCGTATACTGCACAGTAATAAGACGGAATGTGCGGCGAGAAAACATCAGCTCGGCTTCTGCAGCCGTGTTGCCGAGGATTTAATTGATCGGACCTCGGAACACCGAGAGCGGCTGATGAGTTGGGGAGAGACAGGATCAGGGTATTCATTCTACCCACTATACTGTACTGTACATTCTGCTGCTTCTGATGCTCGTACCCGGCATTCCACCGCCTGCTTTCGCGCTCCAGCAGCTCGATATAGAGGGCTGAGCTTTCGTCCTGTTCAAACACCCGAATTTCCCTCGCAACTTGGGAGGATCCGAGGCTGATATTTTCATGCATGAACAAAAATCGCACTTTCAACTAAGACGTAATTGGGATGAAAGCGTTTTCGGGATTTCCTTGCGGGGCTCATCGACGCGCAGCAACGAATTCAGCGTCTCGTTTTTCTTTTTTCGCGCAAACAATCTGTGCTCGATGAAAAATGACCAAATTCTTCAATTTGCTCGTGCTATTTTTTTTTACATAGAATATCTTCAAAGAAGCGATGTGCTATCCAGAAAAGATTTATCCAAGCTATATTTTCTTCGCTTTAAAAAGTGTTTCATGCAAAAATGTAATTTATTCAAGTGCCTATGGTTCGTTCAATTGATATTTGACTGAAAACAGGCTGAAAACGTCGTGCTTAAATTATTACTCGCTAATGACTTTGCGCTGTGATTTTTGTTATCCAAAAAATGATGATGGCATTTCATTATCCATGCATTTGTATTTACTGTAAAATATTTTCTTTTGAATTGGTTTGTGGTGGAGGGGTTGGGGTGCATTTTTAAAAACTTACTCTGTGAAAGCCGACAAGCGGAAATAAAGTGCGTATATCAATCAATCAAGGGCCTGGAAATCAACTTTGAATTCAGGCTATAGACCTGTTTTTCATTCTCGGAAAATTTTCTGGTCAAAAAAAGATTTGATTACTTTCGTACTGTAATTTTAGCACCCCGCGACTGTGTAAGTACCCATAAACTGCAGCGAAATACGATGCTTCGATAAATGAAATGCTCTCTGAAATTGGATTCTCAGCTGAGTTTCAAACGACATGCCGTTAAAGTGGCTGTCAAGAATATTTTGGCGAACTCAGGAGTGAAGCCTTCTTTTTTTTTAGATATTCTGAGTGTTTCATAGAAATCTAACACAACAAATTCTTAAATAGTTTAATTTAAAAGAACTACGTCGGGCCTCACAGAGTCGCGGTGCGGAATAAAATCAAATCACAGAGCTGTAACAATCGAGTCTTGTTTGCTCACAGTTCTTCCTAAACTATAATTATTGCATATGAAATCCCTTCCTGGTTATTTCAAGGATTATTCTTTCAAAAATTAACTGAGATTGTGCCCCATGCATGTCACCAGCAGTAGCTGAATCGAGGGGTCTCGGGTACTTCAGAGAAAGCGGTGATTAAAATTTCTTGTGGCATTTTGACGAAGAAGCACGGTAGTATATGCGACTGTTATCTTTCTGAACTCATAAGCAAGATGTGCTTATTAGTGATGCGTTGAAAGCCCTGCATATTCATGCCGTATTCTGTGGAAATCACGCGAGAAAGCGGGGATCCTTTCAGCCTCCGAGATAAGATCCGAAAGCACGCAAAGAGCGTTTCGTGGATAACCCAGGTGTCGTTGAGATCAGCTGCAGCCCAAAGGCCTGCGTCCAAGTCAACCCCCCACCCACCCGCAGGACAGGAGGCATCAATTTTTTCCACCCCTCTCGTCATTTACTATCTGCTACGGAGAAACCGGGGTTCAGTGGCCCTGGATGAAGAGAAACCCCCATCAGTTTCCCCTTGCATGCGCCGTGGCTCTGTGGCTCAAGACAGTGCTGCAGGCTTTCTGCCACTACTGCTGCTGTGGCCGCTTTTGCGAGGGATAAAGGCAACCGTGCTTTCGCCGGGTCGAAATCAGCTGATGCTAGACCTTTTTTTTTTTTTTTTTAGTGGTCCCAATTTTGCGAAGGTTTCGTATGGAAAAAAAAAACACCGGGAGCATTACTGTGTTCTGTGAAAGCTGAAACCATGGAAAATGTGCTCTACTCGGTCGCAACAGATTTGTTACGATTTAAAAGTCATAAGAACGTTGCACAGCTCAGAAAAAAAGAAGCTTTATTAATTTTCAAACACCGTTCTGTAGACGGCATTTAACTTGACAAAAGTTTGAAAGTATTCATTGCATAATTTCCCATGGATGAAAACGCATTTACGGTGTATTTCCCCCAAAATACGGTTGGTCTTGTAATTTTTTCTACCGAAAAATTGATCAACGCTCACCGTGAGCTTAGGTCTTCGTCTCAGATTTAATGATCAGCGAAATTAAAGAAAATGCAATTGGCACTTTTTATTCTTCTATTTTTAAAGTTATGAGCCTTTGTCACGTGAAGGTTGAGGCAACTGCAGATCAGGGTAAAAATATTTAAATGAAGAGCGGGAGGATGAGAAGATTGATGTGCAGGTTGATTCTCTATGCAACGATTTTGTCTACAACGAACTTCTTCTGTTCAATGAAGCATTTTGTGGCCCTGAAGGGTTCTCTACTCAACTTATAAAAGTTTTCCACGACAAAATTCTCTCTACAATGAAATTTTTCTTTGGTCCCCTGAATTTCTTATTAGTAAAGACTAGAGAGTCCACCTGAATTTTTTTTTTAATTAAGGGAGGTTCATTACGGAAACTTAAGTCGCGGGAAATCTTTTTGGCGGGAATAAGTTTTGAGAAAGGGGCTTTGGTTTATCGCGTGAAAACAATACTGTTGTTGGCGAGTGGGAAGAAATTCCTCATGAAATCATTTCATGGCATTCCAACATTTCCAAGCGCTTTGCAACTTGGCTCCGCTCGGAAAGACAAACTTCTGTAAATTTCCAAATAAATCGAAGGCCCTCTCATACATTTATGTTTTCATGTATGAGATGGACGAGCAAATTTATACAGTACTGTAATTTATGCGAGATATATTCATCTTTTATTCATCTTGAACAACTTCTTTTTGTTGTTGGGCATGGACTAATCGGCACCAATAAAATCAATGATGCGCAACGACAATAACCTTAAATGCGATACTTTATTCACTCAAGCATCTTCTTCCAGCTGACTGAAAGCTGTGCTCACTGCGGTTTTATTTTCATTGTTTTAGGCTTCAATAATCACAAACAGGTTATCAAGATTATGTTTTCAGAACCCTTTGCTCCGTGTCTGACGCGCTGTTTTTGCGTATCAGTGTGGCTTTTGACTGCACTATGGCGTAAACCCTGGACTTGGTTGTTCGCGCCGTGCAAAACCTCATCTGAATTTCAAATGATTTCTGACCATGGAAGTGACATGCCTGATTGAATTTCAAGGTATTATGTCGCTGATCGTCTTAATATGAATTACTGGCGTCTAAATACGAAGCCGTTCTGAAAAAAACCAGTTTTTAGTAACGCTGCGTGATTTATTTACCGGAAGAATTTAATGAATCTTTCTGGAAATGAAACTACGCATTGTATATGCATTATTCTCTGGATTAAAACGCGAATTATTAATTAAAGCGACTGACGAAAGCGGAAACTGCTTCGGTGTGTGTAAAGAAGGTCTATTTACGGAGAATTGTCTTTTTGAAAGCCATTTTTGCACGGTTTTCTTTGAAAAATTATTTTAGGCCTCCATTCCGCCGGAATTTAATGTTTGTGCTTTCCCTCTGACATTGACCTGCGAGAAGAAATTCCAACAGTTGGAGAAGGGTGACTCGAGATTCATGGGAATATCCATTTGGATTTGTAAAGAAGAATTCGTGAAAGAAGGAGTACCGAAATGAAGAAAACGTCTTCTGGATACTGCCAAGTCACGGGCCCAATCCGAAACCAGGAAATTTTATAACATTTTCACTTCGCTGATCGATGCCCTGGAATGCCCGTTTTCACTCAAACCCATGAAAGAACTGCTTTATTTGCTCGTTCGGGTGAGATATGATCGAGTGTTTTCACTGCTGTACTGAACGGTGCCATTTATTTAAAGATTCCGTGGATACAGATCAACCGCGAATATAAAGCGCGTATGTGATGATGAAGTGCGGCCAATATTAAGCATAGGCCGCAAATTTTTTGAAGGGAAGATTAGTGTACTCGCGGAAGCACGGTAGCTCAATAAGGAATGAATGTCATCACTTCCTTCAGAAAAGCGTGAGCCGCATTTTGTTCTTGAATTATTTGCAGCAGAAAAAAAATCATTTTTATTTTGTCTTCGCGGAATTATAAAGTACGACGGTCTTATATACTTGCCCGCGGCCTATATACTCACACACGCGGCCTATAGTTGATATCGTGTCAAGGTTGAGGAAAATTCTTAAATTAATNTATGCGAGATATATTCATCTTTTATTCATCTTGAACAACTTCTTTTTGTTGTTGGGCATGGACTAATCGGCACCAATAAAATCAATGATGCGCAACGACAATAACCTTAAATGCGATACTTTATTCACTCAAGCATCTTCTTCCAGCTGACTGAAAGCTGTGCTCACTGCGGTTTTATTTTCATTGTTTTAGGCTTCAATAATCACAAACAGGTTATCAAGATTATGTTTTCAGAACCCTTTGCTCCGTGTCTGACGCGCTGTTTTTGCGTATCAGTGTGGCTTTTGACTGCACTATGGCGTAAACCCTGGACTTGGTTGTTCGAGCCGTGCAAAACCTCATCTGAATTTTAAATGATTTCTGACCATGGAAGTGACATGCCTGATTGAATTTCAAGGTATTATGTCGCTGATCGTCTTAAAATGAATTACTGGCGTCTAAATACGAAGCCGTTCTGAAAAACCAGTTTTTAGTAACGCTGCGTGATTTATTTACCGGAAGAATTTAATGAATCTTTCTGGAAATGAAACTACGCATTGTATATGCATTGTTCTCTGGATTAAAACGTGAATTATTAATTAAAGCGACTGACGAAAGCGGTGACCGCTTCGGTGTGTAAAAAAGGTCTATTTACGGAGCATCGTCTTTTCGAAAAATATTTTTGGAAGGTTTTCGTCGAACAATTATTTTAGGCCTCCATTCCGCCGGAATTTATTGTTTATGCTTTCCCTGTGACATTGACCTGCGAGAAGAAATTCCAACAGTTGGAGAAGGGTGACTCGAGATTCGTGCGAATATCCGTTTGGATTTGTAAAGAGGAATTCGTGAAAGAAGGAGTACGGAAATGAAGAAAACGTCTTCTGGATACTGCCAAGTCACGGGCCAGATCCAAAACCAGGAAATTTTATAACATTTTCACTTTGCTGATCGATGCACTAGAATGCCCGTTTTCACTCAAACCCATGAAAGAACTGCTTTATTTGCTCGTCCGGGTGAGACATGATCGAGTGTTTTCACTGCTGTACTGAACGGTGCCATTTATTTAAAGATTCCGTGGATACAGATCAACCGCGAATATAAAGCGCGTATGTGATGATGAAGTGCGGCAAATATTAAGCATAGGCCGCAAATTTTTTGAAGGGAAGATTAGTGTACTCGCGGAAGCACGGTAGTTCAATAAGGAATGAATGTCGTCACTTCCTTCAGAAAAGCGTGAGCCGCATTTTGTTTGTGAATTATTTGCAGCAGAAAAAAATTATAAAAATAAAACAGAAGCGCCTTAATATTTCATGCTGCCAGAATATATGAACGGGCGCCGGATATATGAGTGTGTGCGCCGGATATCAACTATAGCACAGTTCCAACTCCTTTTAAGAATTTAATTATTATGACCCCCAAGGAAGAACGTACCATGAAGCGTGGGGACACCGAAAACGTGGGATGCATCAAAGCCGGCTCTGGAACAGGGAGTTCGTTGCATGGCGTGTGTTCCTCGCGCGGGGTTTTCGCTCCCAGCTTCCCCCCCCTGTCGTCATCGTCTCTCTCGTCGTCTTCGTCGTCGTCGTCGTGTGTGTATCTGTGTGAGTGAAGTGTATATACCCCCCCCTGCGAGTGTGTGTGTGTGTGGGGGGTGGTGCTCAGTGGGGGTCGAATGTGAGAGAGTGTTGCACCGGGTGTATGGGGGCATTCGGGGAGTTTTTCTTTCCCATCCCTCGTCGCGCGCTCTCTCTCTCTCTTCGGTTTTGCTCTCTCTCTCTCTCCCCCCTCGATTTCTCTCTCCCTCTTTCTCTCTTTCTAGCTGGCTAACACTGGCCAGGCCACAGGCGCCGACGACGACCCCGGCGAAGCAGAGAGGGAGAGAGAGAGAATGAGTGGACCGAAATTCGAAGTCGACGTCGACAGAGCTGGGTCACGGGCTCCAGACACACACGCGCCGCGGACCTGGTGTTCGCCAGCAATAAAATTCGCACCACCTATTCGCTCTGTCGGGGGTTTTTTTTTTTGGGTGTGTGTTTGTGTGGTTATTTGTCTGAATTCTCGTCTTTCTTTCTTCGTTTTCTTTCCTCATCATCTTGTATCTTGACTTCTTTGCCAGTGTTCCTCGAAGTATTTTGTTGCGAAACTTGACCCGGTGTTTCGGGTAGCGAATTCGCTTTTAAAGTTGTCCGACTGCTGGGGAAGCAGGTCGGCGATTTTTTTTTTTTACTTCATTTATTATTTATTTTTATATTTTCCTTGACGCCAGCTTAGGGTTGCGTTCTTCTGCTTCTTCGTCTTATTCTTGGCTTGGGATGATGATTCCCGCAAGTTATGCTCTGGAAAATTCTTTTCGCTGCTCGAAAAGCTGTTTTATGCGAGAGAATCGCCATAAATATCAGTGTTAACTGCAGTGAGCTCAGATTTATCTTCGTTTTCTCCGGCTGCTTTCGAGCAGAAAAAAATCCGATGCCCGTGGTTTCACCGTGTGGAAATTTCAAGCATTTTTTTCGAAGATTTTTCTTAATCATGGGAAAAGCATTTTGTTCATTCAGCTCCATTTTTTAAAGTATGAGAGACGCGAGAGAAAAAAGCGTGAATAAATATAAGTTCTGCAATCTCGAATCGACTTGGAACTGTTGGATATTTGACTCCAGTGTGTATGGGGAAAGATACTTTTGCCTGTGATGAATTTCATCGGACTAATACCGAATCGTACCTAATTTTGTTACAGTAATTTTTAGATTCACTATTTGTTTGTGAATGGGAAAAATCAGTGATATTTCCCTGTGAACATCCCGCACATGTTTCATGGATTTGGCAAAGTGGATTGTAATCTTTTATAAAAATGTTTTTGATATGGCAGAATGAGTCCTGCAATATGGGCACGGAAGAAAAATTTCCGCTTTCCTCAAATCCATCAGTTACAGTATTGGTTAACTAAATCTTAGAAAAAAAAACGACGGAAATCAAGAAATTACATGTGCAACCCAAGAAAAGCTGCATACTTTGGACAGGCTTGAATTATTTTTTCGAAATGCAATCACGAGAAGAAACTGTTCAGTATCCGGAAATTTGTGGGATCATCAACAACACACTTCTCTCGAAAAAATGTGCCCTAATGAGCCTAAACGGTTATTGTCTGCTGTTCTCAGTGTGATATGTGTTTGTTTGGGAGATAAGGTGTCTGAATGAAAAAAAACCGTAGTTTATGCCCAAAAGAAAAAAAAAATCCGCGGAATGCGTGAAGCAAGTCACGAATTTTCGTTCAAGGGCTGTTTTCTGCTGCTCTGATGGAAATATTGAAGGAAATACTTTTTTCTCAGCATCCCTGGATTATTTCGAAATGAATATCCGCAAAAAAAATTTGCACGAAGTGTTAAGTCTTGATGCTTGCGGAAGATGCTGCAGTATTGCTGAAGTTCTCACCAACAGGGCTTATTTAAACAGGGCTTATTTTGAAAACATGCGTCAAACTAATCTGGTATGCTCACTGATCCAGAAAATCTACCCAGTCGTGCCGGAACCTCGTCCCAAGAGAAGCCCTTTTGAAAATTGTCCCAAGTTTTGCAACCGGTTGCATCTCGGCATAAACCCGGCAGCTTTTGCCTTGAGGCTGTGATTTTTGATTGCATCATCTCGTTGGGTTAACGCCGATGAGCAAACAGATAAATAGAGAAGAGAGAGAAAAAAGAGGGACGGAATTTTAAAAGGGACCTGCACGAAGTATTTCATGCGTTCATTTCTGCTGGACCAAAAAAACGGAGCACCAAACATTTTTACTTGAAATTGAATGTTAATATTTTCATAATTTAATTTAGGCTCACAATGATTGATACTAGTCTATCGAAACGTTCAAATCCAGATCAAATAAGATTTGGTTTCTTGAACGCGTTTGAAAGCAGAATAGCACGTTCTTCACATTCGCATGGAGAAGAAGAAACATTCTGCAGTAAATTACCAACAGAATTCCTTTTTGAAGATACCAATGCAAAATGAGACTAATAATGACATTCTTTCAAGGATGACTCCCTCGGAATATTTCAGGCTTATCTGTGGTCATTCGAACTGAACTTGCGATTGTGGAAGTCTGAAAATTTTAATTGAAAGCAATCCTAATCTGAGATTTTACTCACCGTCCGTTTTTGCTATCGATCGAACTCGATTTCACTCTGTATCGTGTTCACGTGATTATTTATTGCACCGTTTCCTCTTAAAAGCTGAAGAATTTCTCAAAAAGTTGGATTATTTTTTTTGAGTGGATTTCAGCTTACCGCGAGTTTTTGAAAAACCCCGAGTGATTTTTTCCTTATGCTATCATATTCGAATTTCGTTGAGATTTCACGAACCGAAGGCAACCGATTTTTGGGGGTTTATTAGACGTGCTGTACAGTATTTCCATTTTCGCTGCGGTTTATTGGACGCATTCTTCCTCTCGGAGGAAATCCAATGGAGTCCTAAGTTGGAACTTAGTAATTAATAAGTCTATTCCGAAATTTAGAACCTAAATACTCTTAATTTGCTTACGAAGGCACCTCCTTGCGTTACAGGCCACTAAGGCCTCTGCTTGTCTTCGTAAGCAATGAAAGCGGCGAAATTTCGTCATATCAGCACAGCAAGGGGCAAACGAAACAACGTCCTCGGCGGGATTCAAATTTACGCGCCGCTATCATTATTTATTCAAAGGCAGGTGCTGCCATTAACACCGTAATTTGCTGCTTAAAGAAAAAAAAAAGAACTTCGTAACACTGGGAAGAGAGGATTGTGTATAAAGACCGGGTTCGAGGAAGATTTCGTCGTAGTGACGAAGCAGTTTCCGTTTGTCGGCTCATCCCCAAGTCATTGGAGAAAATTGCTTCTGTCCGCTTTTTCTGTGTGAAACAAACTGCTGGAAGTGTCAGTGTGAAGAACGACTTCGCTTGTTTATTTTTCCCCGAAATCCCGATGTGCTTTCGTAATTGCCAAGAATCTGATTCCGATTTATCTTTCGTGAGCCGCTGAAAGTTACGAGTACTTTATTTCATGTGGACGGATAAAGGCGATTGCTGGTAAGAACTGTCCCAAGAACGTTTTCAGACAGAAGTACCTTGGGTTAAGACGGTTCATGTCATAGACTTGAGGCTCGTGTCTTTCTCACCCTCAAAAAGGGAGCCTTAGATTCGTGCTCTCGTGTGTCTCGTATTTTTATTCTTTGAATCTTCTTTTGCAGTTTTAGTTCTTGGTGGGATCCTTTCTTGATCCGGACTCGGAATATAATACGACATTCTTTCCATATAAAGTACAGTAAGGCTGAACTTCAATTGTCGATAGCAAGTGTGGCGTGAGGCCAGTGAGAGGACTGGGAAACGTATCCATGCACTCAGTCCTGCCTACACAATCTTCGCCGACACGTGTATTGTTTGTATGTCGGAGACACGTTCTTCGGAAGTATTTCGCTGGGACACCTTGAACCTCTTTTCCTTCACCTTCAAGTGTGAAGTGCATGAAAGCTTTCAAATCTGGTTCCGGGGTCGCGTTTGGAGGTTTTCTCACGAAATTATGCCTCATCCAAGTGAATCAGTGGGTTTCGAGGAGTAAAATGAAATGTTTAATCCTTGAAAAATTAGCAATTAATGGTTTTTAAAAACTGTAATTGCATTATTAGATTTCTTTCTGAGAGTACCGGCAAAAATCATGAGTGGATTCAATCATTTTTTTTTATCAAAAAGTTCGACATCCTTGCTTTAACGTTAATACCTTACGTTTAATGCATCTCTTGAAAAAGTTATATCTATTTCTTGTCGACCATAAAATTCATCCAGCACATTCAAAAATCAGGTGTGAAAAGAAACACTTGAATGTAATCAAATGAACCGCGATTGATAGAGAAAAATGCGCAAAATAGAACTTGGTTTTCAAATTGTCGGATTATAGTTTCGCTGTTTCCAAGAGATACCCGGAACCTCTTTTCCTTCACCTTCAAGTTCGGAGTGCATGAGAGCTTTCAAATCTGGTTCCGTGGACGCGTTTGGAGGTGTTCTCAGAAAATTATGCCTCTATCAAGTGAATCAGTGGGTTTTGGGGAAAAATTGAATGTTTGNAGATACCCGGAACCTCTTTTCCTTCACCTTCAAGTTCGGAGTGCATGAGAGCTTTCAAATCTGGTTCCGTGGACGCGTTTGGAGGTGTTCTCAGAAAATTATGCCTCTATCAAGTGAATCAGTGGGTTTTGGGGAAAAATTGAATGTTTGATCCTCGAAAAATCAGAAGTTTTTGAAATTAAAAAAAAAAACTCTTATGACATTGCCAGAAATTCTCTTCGTGAGTACCGGTCAAAATAACCGTTGGATTCAATCACGTATTTTCCAGAAGATTTGACATAATTGCTTCAACGTTATTTCGTTTGATGCCTTTCTTGAAATATGCAGTATTTCTATCCGATCTTGAATTTATTTGCCGGAATGCAGTGCATTCAAACACCAGGAGTGGAAAGAAAAACACGAACTTAGCCGAGTCAACTAATGGGTTAACGAAAAAAAACTTGATTTTCAATAGTTTTCTCTGTTTCCAAGAGTTACCTTGAACATCTTTTCCTTCGCCTTCAAGTTTGAACTGCAAGCTGAAAGCTTTCAAATTTTGTTCCGCGTGGATGCGGTTGAATATGGGGATATTCTCACGAAACTGCAATCCAACTTGAATCATTGGTAAATGTTCAAATTGAAGTCGGCTATTTTTGTCTGATTCGTTTGAGTGTCAACAAAGGCATGATGGATCCATTCTCGCCTTTTAAGAAAGAAAATCAATAATTTCCCCGGAAAAAAGCACACAATGCCATGAATTGAATCCATTCCGTCTGTCGCTTGTGACAAAAATAAGTTTCTCAAGGCTCCTTCTCCAAAACAAAAGTTCAGCTATTGTTTCCAAAAAAATCTGACGGAAATGTTGTACTGTACTTTGTTTAAACTTCTATGCATGCTTCGATTGCTTTCGCATTTTAGGGGTTTCAAAGGATGGAAAGTCTTCCGGAAGTAATATTTCAAATCTATTGGCTTTTAAAGTTCCCTAGTTTGCTCTCTAGAATTCTTACCCAGAGAAACTACTTTATACGCAAAGCCAGTGCAAAGTCTTTGTACATGCATACGAAAGCTGCAAATGTATTAGAATAGCATACCTTAGCGAACCTGCAAACTTCTGGTTTAAAGTGAAATGTTTACATTTTTCATGGAAACCCGCAAGAGTCAGTAATATAAAAATAAAAATGCGGACATAATTCTGACAAACATGCCCGAAAAGGAGAGCTTTTAATTTCTGTCTTCAAAGCTGAAAGATTACATTGAAAAACCTTGAATATCCCTGAGGTAATGGTGACATTTAATGCGTACGACCGTGGGTTCATAGGAACGAACCTTTCGAAGTGAAGCTGATTGGGTTACCTCACCAATCAGATAGTCATAACTGCAGCACAGCAGTTATGACTATCGCTTCGGATCAAATTTTCGCGAATTTCGCGCCGAAATTCACCCATCCTTGAATATCGGATATTAATGATTTGCTGGAAGCGTGTGTGTCGTGCGATGACGAATTCGGGTCCGGACTGAGCCGGAAATTAGTTTCGAAGGACGTATGCCACGATTAGAAGCGGAGAGATCGACGGAGATCAGGAAGCAATACGTGCCGCGCATCTTTTCTCTGTTGCCTTTCATTCTCGCTTCTCTCACNTTCGTGAGCCGCTGAAAGTTACGAGTACTTTATTTCATGTGGTGCCTATTTCCGCTAACGACCATTCTTGACAGGGTTCTTGCAAAAGTCTGTCTTCATGGAACCCAATTCTGCCAAGTACAGTATCTGAACTCCGAGCACAGAAAGAGTGGGAGTTTTTCCCTCGGAAGGATTCGTGCTCTCGTGTGTCCCGTATTTTTATTTTTTGAATCTTCTTTTGCAGTTTTAGTTCTTGGTGGGATCCTTTATTGACTCAGAATATAATACGACATTCTTTCCATTTAAAGTACAGTAAGGCTGAACTTCAATTGTCGATAGCAAGTGTGGCGTGAGGCCAGTGAGAGGACTGGGAAACGTATCCATGCATTCAGTCCTGCCTACACAATCTTCGCCGACACGTGTATTGTTTGTGTGTCGGAGACACGTTCTTCGTAAGTATTTCGCTGGGACACCTTGAACCTCTTTTCCTTCACCTCCAAGTGTGAAGTGCATGAAAGCTTTCAAACCTGGTTCCGGGGTCGCGTTTGGAGGTTTTTTCACGAAATTATGCCTCATCCAAGTGAATCAGTGGGTTTCGAGGGGTAAAAGGAAATGTTTAATCCTTGAAAAATTAGCAATTAATGGTTTTTAAAAACTGTAATTGCATTATTAGATTTCTTTCTGAGAGTACCGGCAAAAATCATGAGTGGATTCAATCACAATTTTTTTCCAAAAAGATCGAGATCATTGCTCTAACGTTAATACCTTACGTTTAATGCCTCTCTTGAAAAGTTAGATTTATTCCTTGTCGACCATAAAATTCATCCAGCACATTCAGAAATCAGGTGTGAAAAGAAACACTTAAATTTAATCAAATGAACCGCGATTGATAGAGAAAAATGCGCAAAATAGAACTTGGTTTTCAAATTGTCGGATTAAAGTTTCGCTGTTTTCAAGAGATACCTGGAACCTCTTCTCCCTCACCTTCAAGTTCGGAGTGCATGAGAGCTTTCAAATCTGGTTCCGTGGACGCGTTTGGAGGTGTTCTCACGAAATTATGCCTCAACCAAGGGAATCAGTGGGTTTCGAGGGGTAAAATGAAATGTTTAATCCTTGAAAAATTAGCAATTACTGGTTTTTTAAAAACTCTAATTGCATTATTAGATTTCTTTCTGTGAGTACCGGCAAAAATCATGAGTGGATTCAATCACAATTTTTTTTCAAAAAGATCGACATCATTGCTTTAACGTTAATACCTTACGTTTAATGCCTCTCTTGAAAAGTTAAATTTATTCCTTGTCGACCATAAAATTCATCCAGCACATTCAAAAATCAGGTGTGAAAAGAAACACTTGAATTTAATCAAATGAACCGCGATTGATAGAGAAAAATGCGCAAAATAGAACTTGGTTTTCAAATTGTCGGATTAAAGTTTCGCTGTTTCCAAGAGATACCTGGAACCTCTTCTCCCTCACCTTCAAGTTCGGAGTGCATGAGAGCTTTCAAATCTGGTTCCGTGGACGCGTTTGGAGGTGTTCTCAGAAAATTATGCCTCTATCAAGTGAATCAGTGGGTTTTGGGGAAAAATTGAATGTTTG
>CAJPEX010005444.1:0-16372 GCA_905338405.1 Notodromas monacha | reverse complement strand
GGCGAGCTCTCGAGAGAACGCATACGCGTCTCTAGAAACGCATGCGCGTTTCACAGCGAATTATTATCGGGGAATTTCCACCGATAACAATAGCAAAACTCGATGATCAAGCTAAGCTTGATTGATCATTGAGTTCTGGTCACTCGCCAAAATGTATTCATTTTCTGTGGATTTTATTCCATTGTAGCTGTAAATTGAGTCATCGAATAGATTATTACCTCAGGACAAAAATTATTCCTAAGACTTAGATCATCCATTATAGAAAATGTCTAAGATCGAAATTTTTTATTTTTACTTGATGGCTTGATCGTACGTAGTTTTCTAAAGTAATTTATAAGTAAATTATTTTGAAATTGAACTGCAAATTTAATGACAGGGAAGAGTTGGTGGCTAGTTTGATCTTTTCTCATTATGTTTGTGGTGCGTAGAACAGTACAGTATTTCTATAAATTTTTAAATCTGTAGAGCACACATATTGGAGGAGTGGTCATGAGCAAATACGTACTGTATTACAGTATTCTTTAAAAACAGCCTGATCTCCATCCAACAGACTTCAATCAGCGAAGCACAATATCAACACAATTCGTGAGTGCATATTGACTTTTGGAATCTTTCGGTCCGCGATTCTTCTCATACAGTATGTGGATATACTGTAGTTGGAATGGTTTTTTTTTTTTGCATGAAAATACTTTTCAGTTCTTTGGAATTCCGCGGCAGAAAATTGGCTCAATGGGACAATAAGTTGAACTCAGGTAAAAGAAGAAATGTGGCTCTGAGCTGGAATATTAAAGTGATGAACAAAGCCAAGTTTTTTTTTTCTCCTTAAAGTCCATGCCCAGGACTTGGACGGCATGCAAAAAATGATTATCCCCCGAAGCAGCAGGATTACGTCACAAGGAATTAGATAAAATAGGAAAAACCCCGTGGAGGGCGAACAGATGGATGTTCACTTCCATCCATTCGCTTACGAACACAGCTTCGGGGCTGAATTGAGCTTAGCGTGACGTTCATTTGTCGAGGCCGAGCCGAACTGATCGTTTCTATATCCTCATCGAAAATGAAGTTGTAGCCTCGCGGAGCTTTTTTTTTTCCCCGGTGTGATGATTAATTCCTAATGAGGGCTGAGATTGTTTCTTCCCGCGGACGTGCCCTTTTTTCGGGTCTCCTTTTTTTTTTTTTAATCTGGCTTCATAATGGGAAAGGGGGAAAATCTTCAAGCGGTATCATCTGCTCTAGGATTTGAAACGATCAGCGCATGACTATGTGCACATTTCTTCCGGTTTTTTTTTTTGCGAACTCTTGAAATACATTTGGGCGTCGATTGGGGAAATTCGGCCTCGCTCAAGATTCGTGGAATAATGCATGAGATCATGTTTAGGTCGCCTCAAGATTTATAGCCGTATGTCCGAGGAAATACCAAAGTACAGTACGATCCTCTTGAAAATTAAAATGGGAATAATAATGGAGGAATTTCGAAGTTTTCTTTTTAGAGTTGGAAACCCGAAGAAATTCTCGTGAATCTGCGAACAATCAATGGTCTAAGCTGATTTTGGGCAAATCTTGGAATTTTTTCCTTACTATCTTCTGATTTTAAAGAATGTATCATATGAAAAATCGATTTTTTAATGAAGGGATTCTGATCCGCTTGTTGATAACAGCAACGAAATTGAATAAGAAAAATTGACGTTTTGCGTACACTATGCGTTTTAGAGGTTCTATGAAGCACATGATTCGTAATTTTTTTTTTTTCTGAAAGCAGCCGTTTTCTTCGTCAAAATTTCTTCGTTTTCTGTTACCAGAACATTTTACGAAACTCCAGAGTAAAAAGTGTTCATGAAACCATTCTACAAACTGGATGCAAAGTTTCAAATTTAAACTTGTGCTTTACAACTCGAAGAGTATCGATCATTGAAAATTTGGAGACCTTCGAGAGATAAAGTTTCCTTGGGCGCTTTCTCTGAATTTGATTAGAACAGTACCGTGAGTACCAGAGGCTAGTATTTTTGAAAGTTCTGTCGACCGGAATATGGTGGAAAAAGTTCATCGTTCGTTTGTGGGAACAATGTTTACCGAATTTTCTTTGCGTGTGCTCCTGGAATATTGATTCGCATGTCCGTGTTTCTGCGGGGGAAAAAATTCAGGTTTTTGGGCAGCAAGTTTTATAAATATATTGGCCACGAAATTCGACTAGGCGATATCGCAGATATAAGTACAGTATTATTTTCAGTTGAAATGATATACAAATCGTGTTCACTGTTTCAGAGATTGAAACTAAAATACTGTATATTCTTCGGACTTCAAATTCATAAATACGAGAAAATGGAAGAACGAGGGTCTTTGTAGAAATTCAGGGATGCGCTCGAGTGCAAGCTTATTTCTGGAATATTCTGAGCAAATCTCTTTTTTTGCTAACCCTCTTTTTTTCGGAAACCTGCTAAGTAAAAAAACAATTATATTTGTAAATTATTATAAACAACGAATCCTTTACGTTCATGCAAATAAGAGCTTCACCTCGCACAGCTTGCTGTTCTTCCTTTTCCAAAATTCCAAACTCCGATTTTTATTCAGTGATTTCAAAGTTTTGGCTTATGCAATGTCTTCGGGTGCATAAACCAGACATTGAACTGTAAGGACTCCTCGAAAAAAAGGTCCTGCTGGCGGTTTTGGTCAGCCAATAGTTACCATTTGACAGGTGCTGTTTTCTCACGCTGATGGCATAGCTCTGCAATTAAACCGACACGCATAAAAGGTTGAGCTATGAGAGCCCAAGGATCCCCAAAAGCACCGACGACGAGAATTCAATTCTTCGCCGACCGAAAGGGGGAAATTTATTGCTGTTTATATCCACAGTAATAGTTACGACCGACCTTATCAAGTCTCCATTTTATTTTTTTATTTTTATTTTTTTGAACCGGGTCATGTCGTGTCCCACTTGATAGGTCAACCCGGGTGATCACTCCAGGGAAATTTCAAAAAGTTATCAGTATGTCTCTCAAACGCTTTCTGTCCTTCAATTCACGGATATGTGTTCGCGAATTATTGGTCTTTTTGCCCTCTCTTTTTTACGACCTAAATCAAAGCCATGATATTTATAGGGATTTTTAATTCTTGGCGCTGTCTTATCTTTGTGGTAACAGCGTTTCAACCAAGAGCGGATCAAACGCGAACCTGTGTTAAAAATCCGGCGAAACTTTTTGGTCGGCCTTCACGTAATTCACATGCCGTGACTGGCAGGAGCTGTTTTTAGCACGCTTGTCAGACGTGTGCAGAAATCACATGTTTGCCTATAGGATGTGAAATCTCTCGTGTCAGATTGATACTATGTAAGAATCTTTGCGCTACTTGGAGTGTCAAAGGCTGCTGAGTCCCAAATCATAGGGAATTCCTTTTGTTTCTGCTCAAGTATAAATTCGCGGAAAATGCTAGAATCGCGTCCCCAATAATATACCTTCGAATTTCAGTCTTCTTCATCTGAATTAAACGATGATTGGAACGAATCCAATAATGCATTGATTCTTCTGTTATTCATTGAAATTTTATTATCATTGCATATTAATTTCATCAGAACTAAAATAATTTACCAAAAATTTGATGAAACTAGTTTTTATTTATTTTATATTTGATTTTCATTTGAAGTTTTCGGCGTTTTCAGCCTATGTATCAAACGTAGAAGTATACTTGGGATGTCGATGGCATTTTTCAAAGAACAAGTGCTTTTCATATTCTCGCGCTCCGGCGATTAAAAGGATTTATTTGTATTCGAAGCGAAAAACATTATTTAAAAAATAATAACATCATTGTTTTGAAATTTGATGTCCAGAGACTCGGAATAATATGTGGCAATAAATTCCGAATTAATTTTCTGTTGTGTGCGAGTGCAGACGTGAAATTTATAATACTTAATTCACTATTGCTTCTCTGTGGCTATTAAACCTTTCATTCATAACAAGATTTAATTATTCAGAAGCCGGAAAATTGAACGTATTAATTTCTTCGAAGAAACTTTGCTGATATAGATGAGGCCATGAAACCTGTACTTTTCGAAGTCGAATTTAAACTTCACGTGCGGGAAATAACCAGAGACTACCCGAAAAAATGATATTGATATTGAAAGTGATTCTTCCAACACTTTCATTCATCTTCAATTGGGGCTTCGCGGCGATGTAAAGGTTTCGTACAGAAACCTTTTTCTTTATAGATTGCTTGTCGGAAACGATTCATTTTTCATGCTTCTCTTGTATTCGATATCGGACTGTTCGTGCCGGATATTTACGACATCCCAAACTGATCATATCCCCTGGTAAGTTTAGTACTGTACATCTCCCTGTTCACTTCATCACCGCTTTGAGGCAAGATATACGTCTTTAAAAACCACCTGATACCCTCAATTTTCCACTTCGAACGAAATGTCGAATTGGAGAACCCAGAATTTATCTAGAAATCACGGCGTGAGTCGCTGTACGAGTATAAACCAGTACCTGGCCGCCAATCATTCATTCTGTCGAAGTGAGTACTGAAACAAATATTGATTGTTTTCGGCGATTTCTTTAGGATGTGGTTCATTTATGCCTCTTTTCCATGAGGTAATGATATTGTAGCTGTCGGTATTGCATATTTGTCCTTGCATTTTGGTCGATCAGAGTTCGGTTCATCTTATGAAACACATTGCACCAATGAAGCGTTCTGATTTGAACTTTGAGATGATTTGTAAAGAATTAACGAGGTTAAGCCGTGTCTTCCACGCATATACCGTAAATACGAGTATAGCTATTGGTCCCATTTTCTGTTTAATTATCTGATTTCGTGCTTACCTATTCAGGGTATTCCTGATCCTATGTAACTTCTATGTATATGTACCTGTTAGCTACTTTGAGCTTAACGAACAAATTAGATTCTACGGAAAGAACAACTTCTACTCCGAAAGGAAATCGTCTTGGATGAATTCGTTTTCAGGAGATGATGTAACTTCGTTGCGATTACGAAGTTCTTCTTGGATTGACCTCCGGCAATCTATTTGAATTCGGTTTTCGTATCGAATAAAAAAATTGCGATAAATACAGAGTAAGAAAAAAAGCACCGAGAGCTACTCTTAGTGCTTCAAAGATTTAGAGCACTCATAATCCTTTCATAATCCACAGTCACGAAGTTGTAGCATTACTTCTGCCAACTTTATTTGCTAGGTTTAGTAGGGAAATTACTGGACGTGGACAGTCATTTTAGGAAAAGGATGGGTAGAAAATAGTTTGGGAGCAATACTCGGCTGCATTTTTTCAAGTGTAGTATTATTTTCGATCAATTGATTAATTTTTATTCTGAGGTATGTTTTTTTCTATCCCTAAAAATATTACCTCGGTATTTCACTAAAGGTTTCGCTTATTTTTGCTGAATTTTTGTTGCCGGGAAGTGTCGAAAATAAAAACTACTGCAAACATTTTCTTCTGGATAGATTCCACCTTTCAAAAATGATTAAATTCAATAAACGTGATTCGAATTTGTGTTTTGGGACCGAACGAACTAATAGTCGAGGAAGATTATTTCTCTTATCCATTTTCTCCGAAGTGCGTAACAATTACAGAAACTTTAATACTGTACCTGTAGAAGTAAAAATTCGTGCTGCTTCTTGTTTACTTACGTAACATATCGAAGACGTTAAGCTCGCATAAAAAAAAATATGGGAGACTCTAATTCAAATCCTTCTGCCAAAAATTTCATTAGTTCCTTAAAGAAGAGTGCTTTTATGTAGGCGCACATCCGATGAATAGCTTTTTTGAGGAAGGCGTCCAATCTAAAGCCTTGTCCCGCTCTCCCACACTACAGTATTAGCTCATGAGCTTAATTCGGCATTACGTGCAGCAAAGATTTTGTAAATCCGAAATTTTGTCTCCTTTTTTTTCGCTAGTTCTTATGTGGTAAATCTGAGCCATGAATCCCGAGGTTGAACCGTGATTCTGGCTGAGAAGCTTCACCACGTGCTTGACATGATGTGTAACTTCTTACTTGGGAAGACGGAAATGCTTTCAAGTTACGGCCTTTCGCGAAAGTTTCCTTCGATGACATTTGCAGGTCATATGAGGTTCATTGTGGCCTGGGTATAGTGGCATATTGGAGATGACGGGTTTCTCCTGCTGCTTCTTCCTGTCTGACTTACTTACATTCTTCCTGTGTGCCATATTCTAGAAACGTTTCCGACCCTATTTTTTTCGAGATATGCTTGTCATTTTGTGAGGATTCTGATAACAGAAAATGCTCGGAACGGGAAAAGACTAACAGCATGAGAAGGATATGCGTATTTTTCAATTTACTGGGTTGTATTTTTCAGTGAATCTTGCTTTTTGTTTTTGAATCGCTGTAGGAAGATGGAAAATAAAATTTCAAGTACAGGATATTATTTGATCATTTCCTTATTACCGTTTTCATATTTTTCACCCAGTCTGAAATTGCGGGAAAAACAGAGTTGAAATCAAGCTCAATCATTATGATGAAATGAAGTTCATGTGTTGAAGTACATTTTCATGACTTGGTGAATCTTAAGGAAGCCGAAGCTCGGCGAAATGTTCTACAAAAATCTGAAAATATTTATATTGTTGAAATGCACCAAGTCTGACGAGAATGTTACAATTGGGAAAATGCTGATTCAAGTTTCGTCAAAAAAGTCCAAGTGCTGAGCGATAAGATATTTTCTGCCACCAGGAATCTAATGAGTTTATCTTCTCCAAATGGACAGAGGCGTGTTGTGACTCATACTTCAGAGTCTTGGAGTTCATCCTCTGAATTCTCATCGGTTTGTAGAATCATGGCTCAAAAATGTGCAAGATATACTCGGAGAACTATATGAAATAATTCAACTTACTGTCTGATATATTATATCGACGGGAGTATAATGATAATGTTCCGTGATGAATAAACATCGCAGCCTTCATCATCGTACAACGGAACGATTATTGTACTTGGTAAAATGCTGCCTAACAATAATGCAGGTGTTTGGACGGTAATCATACGTTATACAGTATTACCAATTAGCTCTAGTCTGGCTTACATAACGATTTTATGATGAGCTTCGATCAGAAATTCCAAGGGGGAAGCATTTTTAAATTATGCAAGAAACAAAATTCTTTTGGTTCCACCTCATTAACGGTCATGTGTTTTCTTTTGTCTGTTTCAGGTGAGTTGCTGACTATCCCGGAATGCGTCAAAAAATGTTTTCTGGCCTCCAAAGACGACTTTAATGTCCGATTCTTCCGTGCCTTTGTGTATTCCGGTGAGCTTTTGTGTCCCAGAATGGGGCATCTCCGGGGCTCATTTCCTCTCCAAAATCCGTCGGTTGCGTCAGTGCGTTTCTTTTGTGCTGACGTCAATGAGTCTTTCATGGGACAAAATTTATTATTTTATCTCGATTGATATTTATAGAAAAGCATATGCAGGTATCTTGAAGGATACGCTCTGAATTATCTGCGGTACGGACCGAGAGCACGAAATCAGGGGTGGCCAAGCTTTTTTTCATTCGCCGCTACGACGACTGATGCTCTTTTACATCTACGATTTCCATCAATTTTTTTTTCTCGGAGGCTATGCCTAATTTTTCTTGTCATATTCCATTTTCAAAGAACTATGTTTCAGTTGAAAGCTTCGAAAAGCTTAAAAATAACGTCTTTCATTTCGAATCTAGCTTGTTTATGCTTGAAAAAAATATTCCCCGATAACCGTAAAGTTGAAATGAACTCTTATGTTTCCCAAAAGCTTTCTGCTTGATATTTTTTGCGGAAGCATAAATTTGAAATATGGCTGTACACATTGTCTTCATAAAACAATTGAATTGTTTTATAATTTCTGAAGTGCAGCACATGATGCCGCCTTTCATTAGGCATGGTGATTTACGTCATGTTTCTTGAAACTTTAAAATATTTAAATGCATTCGAATAACAATCGAACAGCCAGTAAACGGCATAGTTCTGAGCAGAGTGCTCGTGGTACCCAAAGAGAAGGATTGTTGAATACTAATGAAATGATGACCACCAGGGTTGGGCACCTCCGTGGCACAGCGTGTCCTTGCGGCGAAGAATGAGCCGCAGTAACGCATAGTTAGGCGATCCGCAACAGGTGTCGCTAACAATGAAGTTACCTTATCTGCGGAATTCCACCATGTACAGTAGTGTACTGTATGTGGTCGATACGCTCAGATGATTTGACGTAGCAAGTACTCCGATGCACTGATCACGTACAGGACTAGAAAACTCCTGTGCTTTATCTTTCGTTGCGTCGGGAATATCACAGAGCCATAAAAAAAAAATGAAACGCCGAGTCGTTGCGCAATCTGTCGGTAATCTTTGTACAGATCGTGACACCGGTCGTGATGTGAGCTGAGGCGTACGTACGATGTCAGATGCCGACGCTGTTGTACAGCAATTAGCGCCTAGCTGAATTTCCCACCCGAATAAGAACGCATATGGCCTTCCTTTCTTGGGCTCATCGCTCGTGCGAACGACACTTGCGCAATTTTCGCCTTTCTTCTTTTTTTTTAGCACGGTTTTGCGTGGGTGGGCAGAGATACGCATATCGAGAGGTTTTAGCGATCCCGAAATACCCCATTTACTGACGGGAGACCACCTTTATGCTGCGCCGACGATCTTGAAGATGATTTGCTTCCTAGTTCTGGTTTATTACAGTATTTAAGCCGCACACGGCACATTATTTTGATGGGAATCTTGGCTGAGGCGAAACACAGGGTTCTTCAGAAAGCTTTGACTTATTTTTTTTTTAAATAATAATGTTTTTTGAGTTTCGATGTTTCATATTTTCAGCAGAATAACTGCTGATTCTTTAAATCACAATTTTAAAGCTTAAATGCGCTCCCGATTTAAGAACTGTAGTTCTTCGGCGATTTTTGTGTGTCTTACTGTATTCTTATTTTTGGTAAATCCAAAATTTGGAAAATGCCCTCACGAAATTGTCCACATGCTTGCACTCTTCTATTTACGCGTTCTTTTTCATGTTGTCTGAAAGACCTATTTTGAACAAAACACGTTTTTTTCGTTGGTTCCAATTATTGTATGAGATAAATGCTTCAGTTTCGTTTAAATAAATAAGTTTAAAATCGTCGATCAGCTCATTCTGTAATATGTTATATCGAAAAAAGTGGTACACTTATCACCGCGGTAGAAAATCCATGCTACAGTTTACAATAATATACAGTATTACAGTAGTAATATTGAACTATTATCGCAGAATATTTCAAAAACAGGATCTGAATTTCTGAGATTTAGGAACTGGTCAAGTAAAAAGGCAGCAATTTTTTTAAACTTTAGTTTGAATTCTTCATCATCCGTCCTAGACGTGGCACTCCTAATCTGGGAAATGGACCACACAAAGGATACAAAATTTTCTCAAAACTGCTTAAGAATATTTTTTGCTTGAGGGAAAACTTTTCGTTCGCGTAGTTCCTATATTTTGTAAATGCTGCGTGATTGCTGCTTCAAAATTTTCTAGTCAACTCTCAGCTTCCAAATTGCTTTTACAAATTTTAGAATGCAAGGATTGTCCGGGTCACGGAGACCAGTCCGGATTTTAAATTAACCTTCGCAGCAAAACATTGAGCCGCACCATTTCCCCGTTTTATTACTGCTTTTACGCGCGAAGTTTCTTACGAGTTTGTCCTTTCAAACGTCCAGCCTTGAAATCATTTGCGGTTATGAGATCGAGCCCCAGAGCGGCAAAAGGGCTGGCTTTCTTACATCACAAGGATTCCTTGAGTAAATCTCTCAAAGGGCAGCAATTAGAAAGTTCACGCTCTGGTTCATGCCAATGAATTGAGCCTGGTAACGTGTTATTTGGGCGTGCCGCCTTTTCATATTTTTCGGCTGGACTCCGGATTAGTTTTCTTCTCGCGCGAAGATTCCGAGTGCGAGAGAAAAATTAAAATCTCGAGGTGACGGACGAGCAGCACGAAAATGCCCCTAGCGTCGAATCGTGAGCCCAGCATTGTTTGAATCATACCGGAGAAGAACTCACATGATGAACAAAATCAAAACAAAACCAAAAAAACAAGCCATGTGATGTAATGTAATGTGCGAGGGATGGCCCGTAAGTTTTGAGACTCTGTCATTTCGATGTCACTGTAATAAAGCACTCAACTTCAACAGAAAAAGTCTATTTTTTTTTTTACATTTCTATTTCCGTAGTTGCTCGACAATAAGAAGTTATCGATTTCAAAAGCGCATCGTTTATCTTCTTGTTTTGAGAATAAGGAAGATTTTTCGGTAAAATGCTGTGCTTCTGTCGCGTTAATTTTTTTTTGGTTCAGAATCAAAGGAGTAAGTTGATTACCGGTATTTTCAATTATGTGACATGCACTGGGTTGATTTTCCCGAAACTTTCAACAGATGTCAGCCTTCTAACTCTTCTGCCGTTACAAGAATTATGGAAGGGATATGATCAAAGGATTTTGTATTCAAAAATTGCTTTGTAAGAAGCACTACCACACCTTGAAATATAGCTAATCAAGTCAAATTAAATTTTACGACCCTATCAAATGCAAAATGTGCCTGGAATTCGAGCCAATTTGAAAAGGAGTTTTTGTTCACGTGGGTAATTCGTGATTTTGCAAAAAAATTTCCTGTCCAGTTTGAGAAATGCATGAGGAGCGCAGCTTGTGGTGCGTTGAATTTCATTGAAGAAATTCAAGGTCATAAATGTTCAAGTGTGCGAGTGCATTTCATTTATCTTCGGCAAAAATCATAATTGCAATTTACGCTAATTTTTCGGAGCCGCACAGACGGAGCCGTGAATGAGAAGGTACTCGGATCGAAAGTTTTTTTTTTTTCAGAATTATAAAACCTTATTCATTTATTCCAATTGTCGTGGTTTCAAAACTTATTGACAATCCATGGTGCGTAGACCTTATGTTGTTTTCCTTATGACGATGCTTTTCGACCGCGATCTTCTTGTGGGTCCGAAGGCGGTCAGCTAGTGGTTTTCGACTCTAGCTGATGGTTCATTTCTTCCATTTCCTACTTTGTATCGTCTTCTTTTTCTCTTGATTTTCTCGAAAGATTTTTTTCCAGCTGACCTGATCATGCTTCGAAAGAAAGCGTGGCTCGCCCGGCGACCCGACCAGAGGTCAGACCTCGATGATTCGGATCCGATCGTGTTTGTTTGAGGCAGAAGGGCATGGAAGAGGATTTATTGCAGCGAGACGTATTCATCTCTAAGGGAATCATGTCGAATCTTGAACCAGCGTTACAAAATTCCCAACCTTCATCCACAAGAAATGTTACCTCATTTTCTTCGAGGCAGCTCAAAATTATTTCGTCCGCTCTCATGAGCCAGATGTTGTTGGATCTTCGTTTTGCAATCTCTTTGGCTTTTCGGATTTCAACTTCTTCCGTTTTTGGCATTAGATGTATTTTTAAAATTTGCTGTTATGTATTGCCCCGAAACATGCGATTCATTTTTAATTGCACTATTTTTGGGGAGTTAGTGCATTGCGAAAATGACCCTCGACGTGTCTCCTTATGATCTCTTCAAAGATTATTCTGGTCTATATGAGAAGTAGAGATTGTTAGACTTGACTGCTTATTTCAAATTCTGTCGATTAGGAAATATCAACAGCTTTCAATATTACCGAAAAGGCTTTCGCGAGAACTCAATTTGGCGGCAAAAATAAAACCTCAAAATTGATTTTTTAAAGGCCAAAATTCCGAAAATCGCAATAAAATCACAGTACAAAACTAGAATTGAGGATTTTTTAAATAATAGCTCAGATACGAACGATTTCTTTCTCGCCAACTGACAGTTCTGGACAACTTTTGCATTTAGCATCACTAACGCATTTATTTCCCAGTCTTGAAAACTCTTTTCTTTGGACTATATGGCCATTTATGATGGTGTGTCACTAAAATAGCCAGACCTTTGAACCCCCCGCCGGGTATTTCGAGATGGCGAGCACATGGTATTTTGTTTCAGACATGTAAGTCCAGTTCATTCGCCTTTGAGAGGTTGAAATTTGGCTGATACGAGAGCAAAAAAAAGTTTAATAAAATAAAATAAATGGAATGCTGAAAACGCGTGAACATCTTCGTTCGTTGTTCGCATCTCGGCGTGCATTACGTCGTCACGAACTACCAGGTTGTTGATGGGGGTTTCGGGGGGGCCCTGATGGTGAATCGGGGCAAGCCAATTTATCGCACAGACTCCTTTTCGTGCTCGTAAATTCAATTCGTCGTTGTCCATCAGTGAGAATCAGTATCATTTCGCAATTAACCCACCGAGCAAGAGAGCATCACGAACGCGTGCTCGGGGTTATTTTTCTCCTCCCTGTTTTCTGCGTGCGGCCTTAAACGAAGAGCAGGGTTTCCGTGCTCGGCTGGAATCAATCAAATTTGCTACCTGGCCACAGCAGAGGCATTCATTGACGACCGGAATTTTCTTTCTGTTTCTATTACGCTGCTTCGTTAATTAGTGCGTGGCACGTGACCGAAATTAATGATATCAATCGGTATCGAAGACGCGGAACGTGAGCCGGGGTGATTCCAGGACATCCACCTGGTCCCCCTTTTTTATTGCCTTGTCGTAAATGTTTCCAACTCGTGTGTAAGTCAATTTTGAATCTACCATATTCATTTGATAATAGGCCGCCGCATTTGATCTTCCAAAAACAGTTCCATTGAAGAATGCGGCGTTTATTCAAAATTACCCTTCAAATTTCCGCTGACTCGCGCTTGAAATATAGAAATACTTCTGTCCTGACGATTGTGTACCAAAAAAATCAACCATTGTTTAGCTGGGAATCTGCGGAATGCTTTCTCCAAATTTTTGAATGTAAACAATTGTGAAACGTTCACGGACAAAAATAAATTCCCTTTTTATCAATGTTCAGGCCGTATTTTCTCACCAAAATTCCGCTTTTTTTTGCTGTCAATGCTCATTTTATTTTCTGGAAGAGCTACAGAAAATTATTTTGAGACCTGAACTCGAACACGGCCGTGAACATAGCGGGAAGAAGCCCTTTTATAGCTTATATTTAATTGAATTTTCAAAGGCTGAATATCTGCGAAATGTGAATCAATCTTCGTGTCGATTAAATTGTGTATTAGCTTCGGGTTACGCTTGTCGCTTACGAAATTTGTAATTTCTTTCAAGGCTGTCGACAGATGGGCTCAATCTGAAAAGCAACAGGATCCCATTTCAATGTCAACTAGAACTGAATATATAAAGATTCACGTATACACAGCAGTCGAACAAGAAAATCTATCCTTGAAATCCGCAGAATCCAATCAAGAAGCAGCATTTTTCTGGCACCGATTCGGGCTTTGTTGGCTGTTGTGCAACTGACTGACTGACTGACTGACACGAAAGGAGTCAACATTCGGCGTAGCTGGAAGTAAAACAGCTTGTATAGCTGCAATCCTTTCCACTATCAAAAGAAGTCCATAATTAATCCGTACCGCAGGGGGTCCAACGTTTTGACTGTCTCCGTGCCGAGGGGTTTCTTAAGCCCTTCGATTTGTTCCTTCAGTGTTTTCTATGGGCGCTCGTTTGTCGCGCACATGTTACTCTGGACGGTAATTTGACGTCGATTAATTGGATACTCCGAAGCTCTGTTCGGGCAACGGGGTTCTTCTTTTTTTTTCTTGACCCCAAAATGATGCGTCAATTAGCTGACATTCTTTGTATCGGTCAGTCTTCGTCGGGTGGTCGTACTTACTTGCTATAATGACTCGTTATTATTTTTTAATGCACACAAGGTTGATATCAGTTTGGACTTCGTCTCTGTAAGCGTGGACATTACCTTTGAAAGTGTTAATTTTCAAATTTTCGTCATTGCTTCGATTTCTAGCATAGTGTGTCGTTTTTCTATTTATTTATTTATCTGCTTTACATGACTTTCGTTGGCATATGGGTCTACAGAATTGAAACTGATTTTTAAACTGTAATTTCTCTTGAGCAATTCGAGCTATAATATTGTAAAGCAGGTACATTTAATTTTAAAACGACGCGCGAAACCAAGACAGAAAAGTTGCATTCTATTGTCTCGCTCATAGAACTTCTTTTTGGCCTTTCTTTGAAACATGTGCTAGATGCATTTTCCCAAAATTTCAGATAATTTTGAAATATTACGCTAATTAAAGGAAATTCTGTTGCCTAGATAGGTGCTTATACAAATAATTAAAAAACTCGCGAAGATATTACTGTAAATTTTTACTTTAAAATTTAACAATTGTTGCAGGAAACTATGACGTAACGTGTTTGCATTAATATTTCTTATAGAAATCAGTTCTGATCACATCAATGCAACTATAGACGGTCATTGGACATTATTCGAAAGATAATCGATTGAAGGTTTTTTTTTTCATTCTATACCTTGACCCATTTAAAGATATCACGCGTCATTTCACTGGACTTGCTCTACTTTTATCGAACCCTTGTTTCCCATGGGATTTGAACACGATGTTAATTTTCTAAAAACATTCAAAAATGTAGGACAAGCTTCACTGGAATTTTTTCTGCTCTCATTCTCAACTGACAATTTTTAAGATGCATGGTTTTAATCGATGCTTGTAAATGATCGAGATTTTTAACGTTTCGTGCTGCAGGAATTTTGTTTTGTTGTCGTGTACTTTTTTTGTTTTTTGCGGCAAACATTTTCTTGGCAGTTGTATTAATCACAGACTGCGACTTCAGAATGAGAAAGCTGTTCGTATAATTATCCAGAGTAAGCAGTTTTTGACCTTGGGGAGAGTCAATTTTATGATCATTAGCGTTTATGGGGTGTTGGTTTCGCAACCTTGCGGAGACTATTCAGGAATGCGAAGCTATGCCGTTGTGGGTGTTGGGGTTGTGAACTCAAACGTGGGAAATAACCCGCTTGGGGCCCCGTTTTGAAAAATGATGGCCAGGTTGAACTTGAGCCCCGAGTACCAGAGCAGGGATTTACATTGCTATTTAATTTTTTATTTTCCTTAGCGGAATCATTCGAACTCTTCCGGTTCGCGGGTTGGACGATCAGTATTCTCTTAAATCCGCGTTTACGCCGAACGAATGGTCAGGCCATTATGTTTGAGCTGAAACCGGATACTGCACTTTGAATCGCATCCAGAATAGAGATAAAACGACACTGGTCAAACTCTGGCCGATTATACTTCTCGTGTACCCCTCGATACTGCGTTTCCCGAAACATTTCAAGTACTGTATTTGAAACGTTTACCGCTCATTTCTGCGAATTTAATTTCGAAAATAAATCAAAATTAAATGCGCTCGGAATACTAATCCGGGATTAAGCCATCGACTGTTCATGATTTCAATTCCTGCAAAATTTCAGGATAGCCTTCATTGATTATGTGCATTTCCTGTGTTAATGGCAAGGACTTCCGCATTTTTCGAAATATTTCGGGCATATTCAGAATAATGATTTTTAGGAACAATTTTACAGAGGGGAATTTCAAGAATAGATCGTGTGCTTTGTGAAGACGTGGCTTAAATTGCTTTCGTCCTTTATTATCTTGAGATTTTCGGGATTTAAATTATTTAACTGATGAAAAGATAGGAAGAGAATTGCAAGTCAAAGGAACTTTGTGAGTCAAATATTTATGCCTGCGATGAAAAAAGTAAGATTTTCGTCGCCCTTTTTGTCACATAGTCGTCGATTTAATAAGGTTAGAAATTGTGCATTTTCGAAATATTGAGGGCATTTTCAGAATAATGCTTCGTTGGATAACTTTCTACTCCGGGGGCATTTTAAGAATAGGTCATGTGCTTTTTCGTGACTTGGCATTCATTTTTTTGTCCTTTACTCCCTCAAGATTTTAGGGATTTAAATATCAACTAACTGATAATGTAAGCGAATTGGAAATCGGGATAATTTCAGGAGTCAATTATTTATGCCTGTGGTCGAAAAAACGAAATATTTGTGTCCCCTTTTTTCTCGTAATAGTGAATTTAAAATAAGGTGATAACTGATGTGTATTTTCGAAATATTTTGTGCATATTTTGAGGAACATATTTTTGTGGAGAAATTTTCACGACGGGGCATTTTAAGAATAGGTCATTTGCTTTTTGGAGGCGCAGCATAAATTGCTTTCGTCCCTTTTTCCCCTTTAGATTATAGGGATTTAAATTATTCAACTGATGATGCAGTAAGTGAATTGAAAGTCGAGGGAGCTTCGGGAGTCAATTATTGATGCCTGGGATGCAAAAGAAGAAACAAACAAAGATTATTGCCGCCGTTATAGGCTTAATGATGAATTTTAAAATAAGGTGGGAACTGTGTATAAAATGTTCAAGGAAGTGTATTTATGTTTGTGTGGACGCGAGTCGGGCTGAATGAAGGAAGAAGCGGCGCACGCGACGCAATCTCCGGCTAGTCCATCATTGCGGCAAG
>CAJPEX010005442.1:0-16378 GCA_905338405.1 Notodromas monacha | reverse complement strand
CCATGACTTTCTGCCCTCATTTTATTGTTGACAACTGCAAATGTTTTCCACTGTCAGTCTGACCTGAATTCCAGACTGTCTGAAATTCTCAGTTCACTAAGCTTGAACTTACAGAATATTGCACCATACGTAATAAAGAATTACAAAAGGAGGCAAAAAAGGTGAAACATCCAAAAATAAAACACATCATTCAGCTGTGGGGTTCAGCTGGGGATTTCCTCAAGGAAATCCAAAAAGATAAAATAGAATTGCATTTCTGTACCCCAAATTAATTCACAGATCACAAGAGATTTGAATCAACAATAGATTTGAATCAAAGTAATAGATTCAATTCACATAGAAAATCAAATACACAGGTAAAATCAAATTCACACATAACACAGGTAAAAGTGGGGAGATCAATGTTAATCATGTAATGGTTGGTGCCAGACGCCCAAGCTATGGTGACATATCCTGCCCTAATTGATCCATGACTGGTTTACACTGTGCCTTTGTTCCTTTGTGTTTTCTTGTGGTATGTAAGTGCCTGACTTGCTCTGTTCTGGTAGAGCACTTGTGTGGTTTTTCCAGCATTAAAATAAAGTTTAATATCAGATGAAAAACTTAAGAGTATTCTCTTCTGGTTTGAGTAAACTCTCCCTCCTGGGAGAAATACGCAAAGACGCTAAAAACTCTAATTAGTAGTTTTTAAAGTCTTAAGAAAAATTAAGATAACACAAGTCACATTTTTATTGCTCTTCTCTTTCCTGTGCCAATAAAATAATAGCAAAGAGGCCTCCAGAAAATCTGAGTTATTAAGGTTTGAGTAGGAAAAGCTTGGAGTTATGGAGGCTTTTTGGTGCATTGTTTCTTATGAAATTCAGAAATGGAATTGAAAATAAAGTTAAACCCAGGGTGGTATGGTGTTATGGGGAGGTTTGAAATTTTTGTGGTTCAACTGTATGTACTTCAGTATGTGACAAATATTACCACTGCATTATACAAAATTTTAATTTTTTCTGTGCCTGAGATTTTTTTGAACATGCGCATCAAGTATGAAAAAGCATTGGATGATGACAAAAGTTTAACTTTACCAGTTACCAAAATATACCTCCTCATAACTGAAATCTACTGGGACAGAATAAAAAAAAACCCCTTGCAATCAAAAACCCTCTTGATGTTCCCAGCAAACGAGATTCAAGGAGCGGCACTTGACTTTCACGCAGTTCCTTGCATGAGTAAGTCCCTCCACAAGACACTAAAAAAAAATATATATATATATAAAAGAGAGAAAACCCCCCACATTTCTCCTCGAAAGCTCGGGTCAATTTCTCACATTTTTCAACTCTCACAAGACCTTTATAAATTCTCGTGCCCCACTCAACTTTCCATGCCGTCCCACTACAGGACAAGGATGAAGCCTTTAAATTGCAGCAGCAGGAGTTTCTCGTACTATTTTTTTGTTTTCTGTTCCTGCTGCGAAAGGTCGTCATTGCGGGTCACGACTAGAAAATCGGTTTCATCTTCTCCCGTTAGAAAACAGCGCTCGTCGTCGTTTTCCTCATCTTTCTCTCTCTCTCTCTTTTTTTTGTTTTCTGTTCCTGCTGCGAAAGGTCGTCATTGCGGGTCACGACTAGAAAATCGGTTTCATCTTCTCCCGTTAGAAAACAGCGCTCGTCGTCGTTTTCCTCATCTTTCTCTCTCTCTCTCATCCGGACGTGATCGCACACGGAAATCATCATAAATTTCTCAGTCGAATAACATTCACCCGACCGGAGACGAGAGTGGGGAAATAAAAAGGGAAGGACAATCAAGGATATGAATATTGCTCGGACATTTCTTCCTTCTCTCCCGAGAGAGTGAAAGGCCCTGCTGCTGATGCACCTCTGCTCATTCAAAACATTGCACAAGTTTTTCATCTCCTTGATAAATACCATTCATCCCGGGATATCTCGGATTTTGATGCTTTCCGAACGTTTTCGTTTCGGTTTTATTTATTGTGGCCCGCCGACGAACGTACTGTATATAACTGGAAATGTAAGAGGATTCGAGAGGGGAGAACCGATCTTATGCTTCAGTTTTACGACCCATTCCATTCCTCTGCAAACAGCGAGAGATGCTATTAAATCGAAACTCGACTCTTGGCAAGAAACCAAAAAAAAATATATATTGCGCAATATTGGAGGATGTCCTCAACACGATTTTTTGAGCAGGCTTTTTTTTTTAAAAGAAAAAAAAATGTGTTGGATCCGACTTCGACCTTGCAGTCAAAAATATTTCTGGAGCATTTATATGTCTTTGAGCATTATTGACGAAGATAAAGACAAATATTAAACTTCGCCGCCTGAAATGGTTTTCAGATCAACAAGCCATTGGTACCATAACTATAGGTAACTGTGTCATAAATTATTCGCTTCATTGACGTGAAAATAAAGATCCATGATCTACATTTATTTGAAATAATAACTTGAAATTTATGTCACTTTCGCAACCTAAAAAATAAGCGATTCTATTCAAAACAATATCCGTCCTTTGCATTTGCGCATCATTCTATACGTTTTACGGGAAAATGCTCGCGTGGTAAAAACAAATGAATGCCACAATTTTTGAAATTCATCAGATATGTGGAATGAAGACCAGCATGCTTTTTTACGTCATATATACAGTTTTTTTTTCAAGGCTAAGTTGCAAAATAATAACGAAAAGCTTATTTATGCGCAAAAGAATTTTTTAGACAAAAGATGTGTATTCTCAAAAAATATGCATCACAGATGTTGAACAGGAATGAATGTGCTATTATCAGTATGTTTCAACACAATATAATCAATATTACAATGCTTGATATTTTGGCAGTTAATACGCTTCCAGAACAGCATAAAATAGACAATAAAAGTTATCAAAACATGGCAAAATGTTATGGGATCAGGATGACTTCTGTGATGAATTACTTAAAATATAAAGTTTAGTTCCGAATTTTTGGCTCAGTATAGAATGAATGCATGGTCCGTTTAGGCTCGGATAATATTCATGTCGTCTTTCTGCGTTATTTTACATAACTCAGCATTATTCTTTAAAAAGTACGAACCGAATTAATTCCTCGGTCTGTCGCTCGCTTGCCTTGGTGGAACGAACCAACCTTATATTATGCCAAGATCAAATTGGATTTTAAAAAGTACGATGAAAAATGATTTTCACCGCCGGAAATATACTTCGTTTCAGAGAGGAGAAAGAGATACTGTCCATTACATCTTCTACAAATTTCAGGGATTTTGGTTTTAGCGAGGCCGACGAGCGAAACCATCAATTCCAAGATTACGCTTTATGGTCTTCTAAAAAAAAAACGCAAGTCCGCAGCACACGGAACACCGACTCGTAAAGTGTAATTTTTAATAATAAAAATGTTTACTAGCAAATTCCAAGACCTCACCCAGTAGCCCTGGAAGATGGAAATCTCAGCAATATAGCCATGCACCCATGGGTGGCGAGAATTCGCAAGATCCCGGTCACGCACAACTATTGCAGATTTTTATACTTTAAAACTTTCTGGAATTCTAAAGTAAGAGAACAGTTTGATGTTATTCTTATCAATGATTAACAGCAGCCCACAGCAGGGCAGTAAAGGCAACAAAATAAAATTCACAGTTAGAGAACTTTCCACTAAGGCATCCAAACAGGGGAATTTCCCCAAACAGGGGAATTTCAAAAAAAGAATTCCTAAGCTGGGGAATTAAAACTTTTGAGAGGGTATGAAAACTTTGCAAAAGCAGAAAAGAGAAAAGTATTCAGGATTTTAAAAATCAGGCATCAATAAATCAATTCATGCACTCTGCTGCACATAAAAACCCTTGAAGACAAAACCAGATCAAGGAAATAAAAATTGATGAGAGCACACAAAGACCCAGGCCATTCACCAGAAACAGGAAGAGGCAGCACCAACAAATCACAAGGTCAGGGAGGAGTAAATTAAATCAAAAATTTCAATTCCACTCAGGCCACTGGATTAAATCGAAAATTACAATTCCACTCACACCACTGGTGGTGGTATAAAAAGCGTCACTCCTGTCCCCACTTCAAAAGCCTTTGGTTGCCTCAAAAATCTTGTGAAGTGATTTTGTGGTGTTTAAAAAATTATAATATTTTATATCTGAAACATCAGGGATTTATATGAACAATTTTTATGTAAAAAATTAATTTCATTTAATTCATTCCCTGCTGTACCTCCTTATCCCCCTCCCCCTTTGTCATTGTTCTGGGTTCCATAAATCCAAGTGTCCCTTTTTTGCAACAGAGATGCTTTTTGAACACCCACTATACAGTATCCTAAAAAATATTCTTCCCCTTACATCCTGGGAAAGAGAAAGATCCCCCCTGAAATTTTCTACTGTGCACCAGGCCAAGGGTATCTTTTCAGCCATATTTTATATGAGGACTTCCAGGAGCAGGAGTGTGAAAAACTGAGTTTATTATTTTTTTAAATATCCCGGTGTCTTGTGTTGGGAAAATATTTCTTTATCTTTCATTCAGCACACATACACACCAATTTGCCCAGTGTCCCCAGCTGCAAAATAAAATTAAAATAAAGACCTCAGCAAATCAACAAGGAAGAAAAAAACAATTGTGGTGGCAACCTTGGTCAGCCAATTCTTTCCTAAAGTTGCCCTCATCCCTCCCCCTTTCCAGAGGGAACCCAGAACCAGCATAATCTCAGGCATTGACCAGAGCATTGACTTTTAGTTTTCTTCAAAATTTAAAAAACCTAAGGTACATTCAAACATTACATCTGAAACACACAATAATGGAGAACTTCATAATGCAAGCAAAACTGCACCATTTTTTGCAAAAATTCAGCAAAGTCTTGTTGCAAGGAATTTCCTTACAACACATTTTCCATAGTGTAACAAACTTGTTTTTCAAGTCCCAACAGAAAGCCCATTGAGTATGTACTAAAACAATCTCATTGTAACAAACTTCCCAGCAATTCCAGTAAAACAAACCCTTTTTGAGGAACATTTTAAATATCCTCCACATGGAAATTTCCTGACTGAGGCAGACGCAATCAAAAATTGCCCATTCCAAAATATGCAACTCACTGTTTCTTGTAACATGGATGGAAGCTATATTCAATGTAGAACATGCTTTCAAATGGTTCTACTTGATCATCCTCCCAGAATTAAAAACTTGAAACATCTAATCTAATGGAATGCGTGATGAAAGCCAAGTTTTTCGATTCTGACAATCATTCCCTTCTCCAAAATATGGCAAAAATCTGAGAATTCAGAAAAGCTAAATAAAACTATTTTTAGACAGGCAAAACAAACTTTCTCTGCTGTCCCCAAAATAACCATATTTACTTGAGTACCTTGGGCATTCTTTTTCATTAAAAGGAAAAAATGGGCATGTATCATGGATGGGTTTACATTTCTAAAAGTTTTAGAAGTCTGGGTGTGGCCTATATTTGATTATAATCTGGACCAATTTCACTAAACAAATTATTTCAATGGAAAATAATTGAGAACTAGTTGAATCCAGGAGCAAATGATGTTTAAATTTAACTCTGGGTGTTATCATTTGTTAAAACTTGAAGTTTTAGTGTCACCAAAAATAGGGTGTGCATTTTACTCAGGGATAGATTTGCATACAACATTTTGACTGAAAACCCCATGGTGCATCTCTTACTTGAGGGGCACATGGTACTCAAATAAATGCAGTGCAGTATTTCCTTGAGTACCACATGCCCTCAAGTAAAATGCGCACAGGGGTATTTCAGTTGGCAATTTTGCTAAAATCTTATCCCTGAGTAAGATGCACACCCCAATTTTTAGTGAATCTAAAACCACAAAATTTCAGAAATAAGCACAAAAAATTTGACTTTATGCATGAATTGAACAAAAATCTGATCAATTTTCAACTTTTTCAGTATAAAAAAGTTTTCTTGTTACATTTGTTCCAAATTTCTCCATTACAATCAAATTTCACCATTATAATTAAGTATAATGCACACATAACTTCCTAGAACTTCTTGAAAAATTTGTGACTGCTTATAATGCGCACACCTTTTTTCTTATGAGATTTGAGAAAAAAGATGCATGTGGTACTCCAGTAAATAGGGTATACCTTGTCATGAGATTCTATCCAACAATTTGTTCCATAGTTTCAACCTGCTGTTGGTAATGGGGTAAAATACTGAGGTTGAGATGAGGGGACAGGCAAAAAGGCGACGAACCGTGACCTTGCCCGGGAAAATCTATCAGGAGACCCCTATAATGATAAGTGCCTCAGAAATGCACACAGAGCCGCAATATCTCAGCCCGCAATCTGAAGCGCCTGGATGGAGGTGATATAAAAACCGCTGCGCGCAGCGATTCTCGGCCTCACTCCGGTTCGCGCATTGCGGCGATTAAGGAACGGGACAGAGAAAAAAAAATAGAGAAGAAAAAAATCGTAAAAGTTTCCTCTTTATACCAGTTCTTACCTTTTTTTTTACAAATTTCATCCTACGTCGCGCGAGTGATTTTCCAGCGTCAAGAATTATTTGAAAGTAGACAAAATAAATGATCCATGAAGCACCGCGTAAAAAATAAAAATAAACCAACCAGAAAGTTGGCATGTAGATTTAAATCGAGAAGAAAAGACTAAAAACATTGCCAATCATTGACTGGTGAATAGGGGATTTTTTTTTTCGTTTTGCAATTGTTGGAGAATTTTGAATGATTCGTGATGTACCATACGGAACCCGACCCTATAAAGGAATCGCCAATCTGTAGAACTTTGACATTAAATTGAATCCAAAGAAATAACTAAGGAAGATTCAAGCCTTTCTCTAGATGATATCTCTATCCAGGTTTGCCCAAATATTTTTTTTTTACAACCTCGTGACAATGTTTGAAGTGATTTAAATTTCTGGAAAACAAACGTAAATATCCGTGACGCAGAAAAAAAATTCGATCGAATCTACTGCAAAGAGAAACTTATTTAAATCGAGGAAACTTTCTACATCATCGAGAAATTTGGGTGGTACCCTCTTATGGACAGCATTTTATTCCAATTTCTTGGAATATTGTTCTTCAAGTGGTGTTTGTGGAAGTCCAAATAAGTCCTGATGGAGTTTAATCGTGGTTAGAATCATAAACGAAAAAGAGCCACATTTGGTCCGGAATCGTTAAAACCCTGCGTTTTCGCCATTCTTTTCTCATTTACGAAAGCATTTACATTTTCAATATCATAAAAATATTGATGTTTTATGGACCCGAGTGTAATCTGATCCGAGTGATGTAAGTTTTCATCGATTTAGCTCGCTGAAAATGCAGTAAAATTTCGATTTTGCATCGCCGAAGAGCTCGGCTTTATCTCATCTATTTCGACAGATGATTCCTTTCAAGCTCTTGGCCCATTTCAAATGCTTTTTCAGAATAACTGGTTTCCGCAAAAAATTATATAGTCCATGACGCAATGAAGCCGGCCAGAATTATTTTTTGAACCAGACGGCACATCAAAGTAATTTTACTTTCAAATGAGGAAATCTTTGGCCTCGTGTGTGGATCAACTATCCGTGAAATATGAGCAGATTTCGAAAAAAAGGTTGACACTCATTCATTAACAGGAAAAAAAAAAGAATTTAAAAGGGATCCATTGCATCTGCTTGAATAGTACCATCATCAGATGCTCATTTCCATTTGAAGGTGAACTTCAGAAGCGGTAGCCCATTGTTCGTCAAATTTTGTATTTGAAAATTTATTATTCGTGTTTTTCAAATCTCGAAAAAATGATTCAATCCAAGTTTATACAAAATAAAAGCAGGGTCNGAAAACGCACAGGTAAACTTGGTTGAAGCGCAATTTTTCTTGAATTTCGATGGCAAAAGTTTTTCAGCCTACTGCATGGCAATTTTTTGAAGTGACAATTTTTGAAAAAAATTTTGAGTCATAATTCAAGGTAATGAAGTCTACCGAGGAAATTTAAGCTTGAAAAAAAATCTGCATTGATTTTTATCAACGAAAGGAATATTCGAAAATTATGATTTTTCATTTATGGCGTATTAATCAAGTGCTGGTTGAGTTTCATGCTCCATTAAAGCTGTTCTTCAGAAAAAAAAGAATGTGTGTTATTCACAACGATGATAAAAGTTTCTTTGATGCGTTAAATATACTTTGATGATTTTCGCAATATCGTGATAACAATTTTTAGTTCGTGTAAATTAGGTCGAAGATTTTCTCGACAATGTTTCTGATTGATGAAATTCTCAGTTGCTTTTTTTTTCGCAAGAGAAACGATAAGCATGAGTGAAGTGCTGATCCGTCAAGTGTACCAATTTATTATTATTTTTATTTTTTGCTGTTCCTATCCAATAATCTTGCCTTTCGTGGGAAGAAGATTCACGGTGTGATACACTAGTAAAGACGTTTTTAGTTTTGTGCAACAGGTGCCTTGAAATGTGTGCCAAGCTTTCATGTATCACTGCCCATGATTTCGTTGAAAGTTTTTTAAGGACTGCGATAATTTGGGTTTGATGCTTCTTTTTTTTCAGGGGGAAAAACGCGGTCAGTGATTTTCTTTTTCGGCTTCGAGTTTTTGAAGGGAACCGAGAAATCGGAAGGAAATTCGTGGTGAGTCTTCCTTCGTTGATTTTTGTTTGTATTTTTGGTGTTATTTTTCTTCAAGGTTTATTAATGTGAAAATCGTATTTAATGAAGTGATTGAAACCTCAGGTATTTTGCAGTATTAAAAAAAAAAGTATCACATATTCACTGGCGGATAACATTTAATAAAACTCCAAGAAATCCATCGACATATTTGCTAATATTTCAAAGCCATTTTCGAGCGAGACATTTCTTTGAACCAGTTTCACTGGCTGAAACGTGCAAAATTTGGCCCGAAATAATTTGAATTAGGCATCAATTGATGCTTTCAACCCACGGCGGTTTTTTTGAGAAGGGTATAGTAGTGTACAGTTATTAAAAATCAAAAAGCTTTTTATTGACAGGGACACATTGAATCCTGTTCAAAATTAGTTTTATGAAAAATTCTTCCTCAATTTAATTTAAACTTCTTGGAAAGTCCGACAGTTTTGTAATAGTGAAAGTTTCATTGACAGGAACGCATTGATCAACATTTACGCGTGTTTGGATCTCCAAAAATTTTTTTAGTCCGTAAGAAAAAAAAGAAATGGGATGAAAACCTTCAACAGAACTTTACGTGTAAGAAATCGTGAACTTGCCCGGAGGGCATCTGCTCATTCGGCTAACGAGCAACTTGACTTTCTCTTCGTCATCACATTTCCTTATTTCCGAAGAAAGCTTTTTTTTCAAGTTTGTTGTGCCCGGAGGGCAGAAATTTTTTTTTGCCTTTTGGGAAGCGAATATATGGAGAGGATTGTGAGCGTGATATCACAGACAAACCGCAAATTGCTAGTTTTTTGGAAACAATGGTCAGCAATTTGTTCTCCGAAAATGGGGAAATCCGTGGTTGAGTTAGTGGAAGGCAGACTGATGCACTTTTAAATCACTGCAATTTCATTCCCCGGAAAATCCTTTTTTTTTCTTCTTCTTCAGGTCTTGAATCGCCGTGTAAAAGTCGCTGTTCTAAGTTTCCCGTTATATCCCGAAATTAATTTGATTTATCTATTACAAATAGAATAGCTCTGTCGAGCGATTAAAATTATGATTTCAAAAATGTGGCCCTTTTTAAGGAACGCATTCGAAAGGGAGATAAGGAAGTGGTTCAGACTATTTTACTCAAACGGTAAAGTGTGAAGTTAATCTCGCAAAGTTTCCACATACACAATTCCCGATTATTTTCCGCTTCTGTTTCTCAGAAAAACTGTCCATCAAAATTCTCTGGATAACTGCACTTTCAAGGACTCTCCTTTTGAAAATGTATTTCCATGAAAAAAATATCTTTTGATGTTTCAATTAGACTTTAAAATATCTCAATTTAGTTTCCGTGCTTCGTCCAAGTGTATCGTACTCCTGATTAAAAACTTCAAATTCCTTATGGTGTATTAATCATCAGCGTGAAAATACTGAGAGAGGCTGATATTGTGAAATCAAAAATTGAAAAAAAATTGCAACACGCAAAAATCCATTTTTTTTGTTCCTATATTCCCCGTAATTGCGAGATGAAATTTTCGACTATTTCCCTCAGAAAGTAAGGAAAAAAATTCAATAAAGGGGAAAACGCCGTTAACTAATCAAAGTTCTTCCTCGATCTTGCGAAATTTAATGCTGTAATCCTCACACGCGATCAACGGATCATTTATTATGAAATTTAATCCCTCCATTGGAGGAAAATTGGGGGATGAATATCCTATAATGAAGAAATCCGTACTTGGAAGAGAGAAAGAGGGATAATTTTCTTTTTCTTTCGTGAATTCAATTTTTCATGATCTCCTTGAGATTTTTGAGAGAATTCCGGAACAAAAGCAGTTGTGCAACAACCCGAGGTTTCCCAACGCACGACTGACTCCCAAAAAGAAGAAAAAAAATATGTAAATCCACGTCACGACGTTTTTCAGATTTGCATCCCATCTGAAACTACTTCAGCATGCCGTTGAATTCAATTTTTCTCTGATATATTTTCCTATCCCAAAAAATTCGGGATAAAAAATACAATTTTATGTACGCTGTTTTTTTTTCTTTCCCGGGAAAACCAGGCACTAAATTCGTACTTTCACTTTATTATTGTATTTTCGAAGAAATTGATGCAGCGCTGAAATTATTTCGAGCGACATGGAATCTTAAAATAATTATTACGTTTCTCAAAACGCTATGTCATAGTATCATCAGGAATGTTTGCGATCATTTGTCGCAGCGAATCTTGCAGGAAATTTCAGGATAACCTCGTATACTCTGTTTTCAATGACCCCTCGTCAAAATTATTCTTCAAAAACAATTCTCTTCGAGTGCTTTAAATATGCGTCAAAATCTGATTTGAAACTACATTTCATGTGTCGCGCAATTTTAATTCAAATCCCACACCCTTAAAAAATAGCGGCAAGAGGCTGAAATCGTTGGAAACAAAATTCTTGGATAATTTCGAAACGAGCAAAAATTCTGTTTTTTTTTTTTAAATATCGTTGTACCATGCGTTGGGAAAAAGCCTTGACCCCAGTTGGTTCGCATCCTTGGGACCGACTCATCTTCTGCCAAAATGATCAGCCATTTGTTTACTTTCATCATCCGCGAGAAAAAACAGGGCAGAAAATAAAAACAGGAATCGACGCGTGACCTTTCATGTCACGAACACCGGGGGTGAATAATTTTGTCGTCCCAAGAACGGCTTCAGATCCCGTGTTCAAGGATGTCCTTCACGGTTGTTTATGTCAGGAGAAAACAAATCCGAAGGTGATCACGAACCCGATTCATTTGGCGAGAAGAAAGAAAGAAAAAAAAAGAGGACGTTTCATGGAAATTATTCTTGGGAATGAATTTGGAAATTTAACCAATAATTATTCTTCTTCATGGTGATGAGTGACGGGACATTTCTTGAACCTTCCACGCATTTTCTGAAAGAGGAAAAAACAAAACGCTCCTGTCGACGAGTTTTCAGTGATTCGAAAGATTTGTTTTAATTACATGGTGAAAATCACACGGCATTGAAAATCACTCTTTGTATATATACAAAGTTCTATTTAACTTTTTTGTGAGCTAGGATCCCTTCATGTAAATTTGTAAATTTTTCCTGCAAAAGACTGAGAAAACGAACATTTCATGAAGTTATACGCAAAATTGTATTTATAAAATTCAGTCCTAAATTTTGTTGTGTTGCATTTTCGTCTGAGATACCTTACGTCTTCAAAAAATTCAACACGGGATGAAAGCTGATTTTCTAATTTTGAAGACTGTAAGTTATTTCAATAAATTCGAGACGATATTCGTTCAAGAGAAATAACCTTTTATAAAATTTTACAATGGAAGAATTCCAATCGTAACCGGGATTTTTCGGCTGGAAAAGACAATTTCGCCCGCTTCGCCATAAATCCCCAATTTGCAAATGCTTGTCGCATTTCGCTATAAAAAATTAAGGCCATGACGAGTAACCTGCAGTTTGTTCTCCGAAATTTCTTTTATGTTCTCTCATTTTGCCTTCCGATCGTGATTAAACCGAGGATGTAAAAATTAAAAAAAAGGGGGCGGCGGAGAAATTGAACGCATGAGTACAAGAAAATTAAGAAAAGATTCGCTCTTGTGAAGCGAAGCGACAAAATTCGTTCCGGTGGAAAACAGGACAAGAGAAAATCCTTCGTGAAGGTGATTTATTCACTGAAAAATCCAGCAAACCTTGCCCTTCACGGAATTCAACCTTCAAAAAATAAATAAAAATAAAAAAACAAATTTTTTGTGCGTAGACCGAGACTAGATATCAATGCAGGGAAATTTCCTCCTTTAAGCCGTACCCGATCTCCCAACCTTGACCATCATTTCTTCCATGATGACAGAAAAAAAGTTGAAAAGATGTTCATTTTTTTTCGATAACGCTATACCCACCCAATCACAAACATTAACATTCTTGAGCCTTTCGCCATGGGCCCAAAGATACATCTTTTAATATGATTCGTCAAGAATCTAATTTTATTCCGTTTATTGCTACAAAAATGACCGAGGGAAAAAAACTATCCGAGTTAGATCAGGGTAAAAAAAAATGGATAAAACTTGAAAATGAACAAAAATACACTTAAAGAGTAGATTTTAAATTACGTTAGTCTTATCTTTGTATACAGTAACTCAATCGGCATGAACATAAATTGCATTTGAATAAAAATTGGCGAAGAGTTGAAATTACATCGTATTTTACACTTTTCGAAGGTTTGTTGGGGGTTCGTACAAAGGCTGTCCTAGTAATGCGTGCCTCTAAATGAATCGCAAAGATCCGTACAAAAACTTCGCTGTTGTTTTCACTATATTTGTAATCCCTTGACAAATTGTTGACATTTTCGTAGGGTTGGAAAAAATGAAGATTCTGGTTCGGCAGAGCCATTTAACGACCCAAAACATTTAATAGAAGATTAATAGAACAGAAGAAGAATATAAAATAACTGCAATAATGGATATAAATAGTACTGTAAAAAAGTTCTGAATAGTAGTTGAAAAGTTGTAATTGAAATTTATGCTGATAACTCTAATCAATACTTTACAATTCAAAGCGCGTCAAGGGATTCTTATACTTTTTTATGCAAATGTTTCGCGTAAATGTGCCATTAAATTACCTTCCAGAAATCGCTGAAATCCCCCCCCCCCCCGTTCAACGTAAACGTCAAAAAGAAAATACCGTTATATCAACAATTTTTATATGGTACAAAAAACCACAACCAAATTCAAAATTTCCGACGACTCAACGGATTGCTGAAATCCTTCCCAACTTGAAAAAATTCAGATTTTCCCCAACACGTATTTGGAGCCTTGGATTTCACGAAAAATAAGACAAAAGGAAACTCCCCAGATGTTCAAAACTTCTATTCGAAGAATTACGTGCAGTAAATCTCTTTTTTTTTTTTTTGGAAAAGAAGAGAAAAGCAAAACTTCTCCATATCAAGTGTGAGAGCATCATTTCTAAAAGAAAAACCAACTCATGAAACATGATGACGCAACGTTTGATGAATCCGAATTTCGGATTTTGTTTTTTCCTTCCTCTCCTTCGATTGTCTAATACTGTACTGTATAGGGTCAACATTTTTCTTTCATTTGTTTTCTATTTCCCCGAATAATTTGCATCACGGCGGTGAAGCAACTTGAGGTGGGAAAAAAAGGGAAATGTTCTTCTTTTTTCTGCGTCGTCATCGGTGTCGGTTATTATGCTATTCTATATACGAGATCAGAGAAAGTTCTTTTGTAAGCGTTTTTCGCCTGATTTTTTTGGGTTTTTTCTATTTATTTTATTTTTTATGTGTGTCTTGCGAGGGTTTCCGCTTCGTAATCGGCGCATCTTTTCGTCGCCGGCCCGCAATTATAAGTGCTGTTATTTTTCTTTCGTTGAAGAAGGAAAGGTGTTCATTCTTTTACTCTCTGTATGTGTGTGTGTGGAACGAAGAATTGCCGCAGTTTCTGCTTCCGGTTATTTTTCCAAACCCCCGCAGGCACCCAACAAAAAAAAAAAGAAAGCAATTTTTTTTTTTTCGAAAAGCTTATTCGTAATCTTCCAGAAGCCTTTTGGAGAGAAGTCCTCAGAAAATTATGCTTGATGGATGACCGGTCATTTTTCTTCTCGGCTTTCACGTTAGACTCATGCTTCCAGCTGTTTTTTTGCGAGACGTGCAATCTCGTCCCGAGTTGCAGTTTATGCCGAAAAAAAGTAATCACCTCGGTCACTTCCTCTGTGAACATTACGACACATCTTAACCCGAAGTGGTTTGAGGAAGTTATGATGGGCACACTCTTCGGACTGGATAATTCAAAATGTCTCGTAATTTTTACGCGTTCATAACAAATGAGAGAAAAAAATCACGATTTTCTCCTCATTTTAAATACGGTGGGCAAGAGTTTGAGAAAAGGTCAGTTTCATGATATTCTTTGCCCTTCCGAAACCAATGATAAGCTTCGAGTAAAAAAATATTTTTTTCTCTTTGAGATTACGATCTTCCTGGAGAAAGGGTTGAATTTCGTGTTTCAAAATTTATTCGCTCAATGGATGGAAATTTATAAATTTTCAGCGCGCCGTTCGAAAGTTTATTCCAGTGCACATTTTTTCCATCCCAACGGAAATAAAATCGCGGAATTCTGGAATTTTATGCGGGAAAAAATTCGGGGTTTTCTAGCATATGAAAAGCAAGGAGTCAATGAAATGACTTGTTCGCATGCTTTTCCTTATATCCTTTCGATTCGAATGTTGATTTTAGCGTCAACAGTTTTAGTTTTATATTCGTGGAAAACAAATTTTTGCCCTCAAAATAGTAAAGTATTTTTCAAATTTTATTCGACGATATTCGGCGCACAGACTTGAACTGGGTTAAATTTCAATGCGCCGTTCAAAATTTGCATCCATTGCGAATTACTTCGATTGGAAGTAAAAAAAAGTAAACTTCCTCTCCCTCCTTTTAATTTATTTTCGGAAAAATATGCAAGGGTATCTTTGTAAGTTTGATCAGTTTTTGTGATTCTATTTTTGTCTAAGAACCCGTGCAGAAGAAAAAATAACCTGCCGCATTTGGGTGACTTAAAAATTTGCAGGCAGTTCAATTATTACCAAACATGCCCTGGCAATTTTTTTAGGCATTGATGTCGTATCAAAAGGCTGTACAACGGATTTCGTTATAACGAATAATTGGTAGCAAGTTCAGCAGATTCATTTTTCTAGCCCCTGCACAATAACAGCAATATTATTCGCATCGCTTCACTAGGAATTTAGTGTTATAAAAATGTTTTTTTCATAGCAAGGCCTGTTTCTTGGGTTATTTAGCAGAATTGTTGTGAAGTGATTTTAATGATGCACAAAAATCTTCCTAGAATTTATGTTTTGGATATAAATGAATGAACAGAAAGCTTTATTTTCCACTTTTCAGTATTTACAAGGTTCAATCAACGTTCCCACATCCAAACCAAATCCATTCAAATGCATTCAATCACTTCAGAATGGGAAACAGGAAAAAAGCTGCATATGGATACCAAAATAAAAGAAAATACATTCCACTATGTACAATTGCTTAACTGATGTGTATGTGTACACCACCCCTTTTTCCCTCGCATTGAAAACACAATATCAGTAACAAGAATTGCAGCATAAGCCTGAATTATAGCAATTGTAGCAGTTACTGAACCCAGTTTAAAGCACAAGGTCTTCAGTCTGCTGTTCCCGGATAAGGTTTGGTTGAATGAACAGTTTGGAGAGAATCTTTGATGAGAAATCATATAAGGCCAACAGTTCATCTTGATCCTCTGCGGATATAAATGTACAATATACAATTTTCATGATACAATGAATTCTAATCACATTTTTTTTTTGTGTTGTTGACGTCGAATGTGCAATGGCGTTCCTTTGTATATAATAATCGAATAATCGTCGAGAAAAATTTTAAAATGTTTAATCATTGAATATATCAACAAATTCATTAGGAAAATTTTCAGAATTCGCATCAACTTCATACGAGATTCGGAGGACCATATGACTCAAACGCGGGCGCTCAAAACGGAACCAATTTTCCGACCAAACTTTCAAAACACCCCTTGTGGATAACGCGTTTGCTGTTTTTCAGCAACCTCATGTTCCGTCGACAAAACAAATAATCAAAGCACGGCGTCAAGTTTCTTCTGTGACGGGGGGGTCAAAGCGTTGAAAATCCTCATCGGAAAACGCATCAATCGCCATCCGGGAAAACAAAACAAGAGTCTCTAAGAAGCACCTTGCGCAAGTCACCCGCTTTATATACTGGGAAAGTGAAAGCCACTCTCTTGTTGCCCCAATTCCCGACAAA
>CAJPEX010005441.1:0-16382 GCA_905338405.1 Notodromas monacha | reverse complement strand
TTTGGGAGAGAATCCCTGGTCGGTTCGCGCACCGGCCAATTGTGGTGTTGAAATTCATTTTTCCTAAATCTCCAAAAAACTCAGTCACCTAAAAATCTTGTTTTATAAATCTCATCCTCATTTGTCTGCTAGACCTAATTCCATTACATTAATTTCAAACAAGGTGTACGGCTTGAAATATTTCTTCTTATAAAACCGTACAAGAACTGCCAAAGGCAATTTTGAAGATGATTATTCAACAGTCATTTTTGAGGACTAATGAAACCAAGAAGCTCTTCTCAGGGCCACCAAACACTAATATGAAACTTGCATGAAAAAAAGTGGGGGGGGGGGTTTTGTCAGGGGGGACTTTTGGTTGGGTACCCACTATAGCAGCAGTGGCAATTTAGGGTGTGGCACGTTGATGTGCGGCAAGTTCAACTGAGGCAAATTTCACCTGCACCCTTTTTTTCACTCACAAAAAGGTTGGCATCAAGATTTCCCAAAGGAACAGACATCAATTAATGCATTTTTTAATTTGAAGACAGATGTTAATTTGAATCATAAGTCCTGGAAATGGTTCATAGAATTTTGAGAAATATTTTCAAAACTCAAACAAGCACAATGATGAAACACAATTTCTAAATACTGTGAGGTAATACCCTAATACGTATTCTTTGTAATACTTTGCAGATTTTTTGAGTTTTTGAATCAAATTATCATTGATCTTTGCAAAAATGTTGAAGGAATTTTGAGCTGTGTATAAGATTTATGCTTTCCGATCCTGGACAGTAATAGGGGTCAAAAGATGTTGAGGGCAAGAAAAATGGAGAGTGAAGTATAATGCAGCATTAATTGCATTAAAATTTCCTGCAACAATCAGTAATCTGCTCATTAATACGAGTAAATTAATTACGATTCGAATTTCTAAAAATGTTCATCTCCACGTCCGAAAAAGATTTTTCCGCTTTATTCCAACAGTGGGGAAATTCTTTTTTTTTTCGTAGTTCATTCATCTGATCCTTTTTTTTAATTTTGAATTTTTTTCCATAGCATTTTTTCTTCCCGGGAATTTTTCTAACCCGCAATTCTTTTCTAAAACCCCCTGCTGTGCCTTCATCAATTATCAACTTCAGCGCAGGAGAGTAAAGAGAAACATGACCTTCGAAGGACTCGCAAATAGAAAAACAAAAAAAAAACAGCTTCCATGCAAATATATCAAAATACGGAAAAGAAGTCACCAGGTGCGTCCTATATTGCCGCAGAAGTTGGCAAAACCACCCGCGGGGCAAAAGCTATTCCAACCTTCCAAGTTTTTGGCGACAGCCGCGTGTTGTCAGCGGGAAAACGTGTGCCAACGGCAGAAAATGGTTGCAAGGGGGAAAAAATTGGCGAATATGGAACAGGAATAGCATGATGTCGTAAACCTACTGCTTTACTTTTTAGAGGAAGAAGCAGCGAAATAATTTTCTTCAACTATATCCAAGACGAAGTGGTAAAATCATTCAAAACGAACCAAAAATCGCCTGTACCCATACTTATTTTTTAAATCTTAAAAATAAAAATTCGCAGCTCGTCTTACACAGTATATTCAAATCTTCCTAATTCCCAAAAACTCAGTGCTGAATTTTCGGCGCTGTTGGCAGGACTTTTTGCCAATCTCACGTGTCATTTAAAAATCAAAATTTGTAACAAAAGTTCCCAATAGTTTTCAATGGAGTGTTTCCCTTCCTGATTTTTTCTTCGTGATTTCACTGGAAGACTTTGATACATTAACAAATATTCGAAGGATGGCACACAAAAATTGTCATTAAAGGCAGAAAAACCAACTCTTGATAATTTTAAAAGCTCTTTTCGAAGAGTATGAAAATTCTTCCGGTCTTGCTTCGAGAACAAAACAAAACGCATGTGCTAATATTTAAAATTTTTGGAGCATCCGCTTTATTTCCTAAAAACCATGCAATAATCGTCGCTCCTCCATTTTTTTGCGAGGATTCCCTTGAAATGTGAATTGTTATATTTCCCGAAAAATTCAAATTTCTTTAACGAAAACAGTTTTCACACACCAATCTGAAAGCCACCTGGTTTGCAGTCAGCTTCTTCGGTTCTATCGGGATTCAAAGGGAAAATTTCTGCGTTTAAAATATATACTGCAGTCGCGAATTTTCAAAAGAGGAAGCAATCGTGAAAAATTGGATCCTTTCGCACTTGAACAAATTCATGAATTCGTCCTAGTATTTTTTTTTATAAAAAAATAATGCCCACAATAATCATTGCCCTTCATAAAGCAAGACTTCGCATCACTCACGAAATCTGCGACACTATATTTGCACACTGGAATGAGAAATCTCTTCAGAAATCCATATTCGTTCCCCCATACCAAATTCGGAGCGGAAAAGTTTGGCGAAATGGATGCCCTCGAGGCCGGAAACTCAGTCAAAAGCAGGGACTTTGACAAGAGCACAATAAGGGATTGATATCGACTAGCAACTGATTGATTCCGAGGTTTTGGGTATTTTACCGTTTCCTGTGAGAGTACTGACCTGAGGGTGGGGTGTACGAGGTCATAAATCGGGTCGAGATAAAGCCCGACCACATCTGGTGAAGTCGTTCCTCGCCCAAGTACCCAATGGGTTCTCGCTATTTTTTTTTCTCAATTTCTTTACTTATTTACTGTTCACTCAACCTAACTCGAGACATTTTATGCAATGGTTTACCTTCGTTTTTTGGGTAATAATCCGTATCCCATAGGAAAGGAAAAATGCTATATTTTTTTCTTTTTCTAATTTTTTTGAACAAAGAGCGACTCGAGCAAGCTGTAAAATATATTGGAAGAGATAAATATACAGAAGAGATGGTGTAGAAGTGCATTCGGTATTCTACGGATATTGAGGAGAAGTACTTCTTGGTACTTCTGTTTGTTGCAGCTGTCCCACCATTTTTAACACGTTTTTATTAACTCACTCTCTTGTCCATTTGTTTGTCTGGATCAAATTTTGCAACTCAAATTTTGCTCACTTTCCNGAAATAGATGCGCACCACGTTTAAGGTTATTTTTTCCTTTTTCAAAACATGGTTTTTAGATTAATTTTTTAATCTACTAAATTTTTTTGTGCTTTTTAGTCTTACTTGAAAAACGTGGTTTTTTAGATTAATTTTTAATCTACTATAATTATTATACAGTATTGTTGACCCAACTGCTGTTGCGACATATGGTGAACATAAATATAAAGTAACTAAATACCAAACTATCCAGCTTTGGACAGTAAAAAATTTAAATGACTTGAAATCATATAACAAGCCATAATCTTATTTTTAATAATATTTATGATGAACATATATTTTCTCAATTTTTATTTTCTAAGATATGAGGGACACAAGCTAGTTCTAACTGGAACATCTCCTATCTTATTATGTTAAATTATTTTCATAGAAATAAGCATCCCACACAACGAATGCCTAATGATGAAAAAAACCTTCTTTCGAGTATTATGTAAATTGACGAAGAGGCAAACAAATTTATTTTCAAACAAAGTTCCCTTCTCAAACATCACACACACCAGGAAATAGAGAAGGAGCTTTCTTTTTTCTTTGCTGTTGGTGTTTCTTCTCACCCCTGAGTCATAAACCCGTGGCACCCCTCTAGAAAAATAAACGCAGAAAAAAAAACATCAAGTGACTTCAGTTTCTGCACATGTGGGCGGTGGTGGTGGTGGGGATAAAATTGGGGGACCCAGAACAGGAAACCGGAAAGAATAACAAGATGAAACCGTTCCCAGTGGACGGAAATGCGCAAGGAAACATTTGGAGTCTTGCGCAGGAACCCCTAGAACCCAGGGTTTTCTTTTCCCCACACTTTTCACCAACTGCTGTGTTTTTCTTGTAAAATATAACTAGAGTGAGCTAGAAAATGAAAACAGCATTCCGTGTTAACAGATTTGCATTCATATTTTTCCTTCTCTCGTTGACACTGATTATGAGCTGTTATTATTTGCTTTCTGTTCTTTTCATAAAATTCATGGAATCTTTCTTGTGATTTAAAGCAATGACTGTCTTCATATTGGGTCAACTTTGCGCCATGGTAATGTATACTGAATTAAAAGCACTGAATAATTAACTGAAAAAAACAATTTTTTTTTTGCACATCAGTTTTAATAAAACATTTTCAATTCCAACGAAAATGTTACTACTGTACTGTACCGTACATTCTTTCTCCAAAATGAGACCTAAATAATCAGCCAATGAACTACAGTCAATCACTAATTTCAAAACCCTTCCGAATGTAGGTCCAACCAAAAAAGTGAACCAGAAAATCAAAATCCAGAAAATTTTGATCCTAAAATTCAATGCGTAGCTTTTAGAGCCATGACTGTGATGAATATCTGCGTTAAAATGTTCCAAAATTGGTTTTGAGAATTTTGAATCAAACTAAAAATCACGGGGCATGACAATCCTTGCATTTCAGTATTGGTTTCTTCAGTTTTCAGCTGCATCACCATTGAAATTATACCACGAAATCAGCACTGTATTTTCCTGGCTTACTCCAGGTTCTTTTCTCTTTGAAAAATTTCAATGTCGGGTAGATGTCGCTTCAACATGAAACCACCCGTGCTCCATAGTTGAGTTACCCAAGTACCATTTATTTTCCAGTAGATGATGCCTGGTACACATTGTGAAAGCTTCTCCATAAAAGCAACAAAAATTTGACGAACAGAGCATACTGTTACAAAAAGTGATCAAACATTGATCAGTATTCACAACTGGTGCGATTAGTATGAAATTTTTTCTTTTTCTTGATTTACGGTGCCTCGATCAAACCATCAACACGAAAAGTTCCTCAAAGTTAAATCGAGGACACTGTAGTATCAGGAACCAAAATCTGATTTTTTTTATTTTTATTTTGGGATTTTTTAAAATTTGGAAGCCGTTTTCACGTGCTTCAGTATCCCTCTCCATAGTTGCCTTATTTTTAAAATCATATACAGTATTCGGACCTTTATTTTGGCTTGAAGATTTGTTTTAAAATTCTCAGGGTTATCCTGTGTAAAGTAATTTATTTTTATGGCACAGCTACTATCAGAAACTGGAAATTATTTCGCTAAAACTCCTCTGAAATCCAGCTCTTATTATAGAGCAGCGTCAATCAGATTTTTATGATTGATTAGAAAAATATACTTTACAATGATATACTGTATAGGGTACGAACCCCAAGCCTTCTCTATAAAAAAAGATCCAGAGACGACACTACCAAACCTGACACAACATTAAAAAGAAATCAAAACCACAAGAAAACCTCCAACATTCAAGTCGAAACCTGTGTATCGCGAGTAAAATCGCCAATTCTGTAGACTTCTAGGAGATATAGTAAATGCAATGCGTCAAGAAATCTTTCCCAGAATTCCATTCCCGCTTTCTTCCTCGCAAGGGTCTATTAAAACTGTTCATTAATCTCCACTCCATCCCCTACTTCATATACACGACTCGAAAAGACCTTGGAAAATAAAATACCAAAAGACGTATCTGATGCTGACTGGATTAAATGTCACGAGCTCGCTTTTCTCACAACTCGAACCCATCTTGATTTCCTAGCAATGGCCTCGGGAGAAGGAAAAGGAAACAAAAAAAAAAACAGGCAACAGTGAAAGCTCTCTAAAAATGTCCTTCAGGTTCCTTTTATGCTGGAAGATGCACGATTTGAATACGGGTGGGGTACTGCGTCGGAATGGAAGAATTCTGTGGCGTTTCGTGCACCGGAGATTGACTCGGGAGGACCCAGGGGTTCCTTGCCTCAGGCCATTTACAAAAAAAATAACGAAAACCGCGGAAAACGAACCCAGTACCTCGTATTCGTGTATCCTAGTTTTATTACAGTACTTAACGTGAATTCAACAATTGCATTCGTGTTGAACTTCACGTCGGGGATAGCGGTAATTAAAAATAATCAGTGACCTATATCTTCCAATAAACTGAACCCGGGCTCATCATTCGAGGTAAGTATTTTTTAAATTTAGAAAATAAAAATGATCATAAAGCACGATTCAAATTTTCTCAGTGGATGTTCTAAATTTGGGAGGGATGATTTTCCTGAAAGCGAAGAGAAGATCGGGGATGGAATGATTTGAATTAAAAGGGGAAGAAATTTTAAAGGGATTTCGAAAATAAAATAAAAGCGGATCACTGATATATTCGTAGTATTGACAGAAAAAAAAGTGCTGATGCTCGTCTGAAGTATTATTCTTTTAAGGAAATTCATGGCGGAATATTTGGAGTCTGAAGAATAGAATTTATCAGGCTTCTAAGAAATGTCAACGTATCACGAGACCTGTTCAGAAAAATTCCCCCATTAAAATCAGCAAAAATAAAATTTTTAAACACCTAAATTCAAAGAAAATTGTGCAAAAATTATTCGAAAATGGAGCAATGCAGATCAACTTGAAAAAGTCTCATTTCCTTGGAAACAAAAGTATTTCCGCAACTGAACCTGGACGTGATGCGCTGATGAGACTTTTTTGCACACATTTTTAGAAAGTGTGAAAAGTTCGACAAAAATAAGAAAAATATATAAAATTGATCAGGTGTGCCTTTAAAATATATTGGAAATTTCCGGAGAATTCGCAAGGCTTTTCTTTGCGCCACAACCAAATGTTCGTAGATAGAATCTTCTCAGAGATGGAATCGCTTTCCCAGAATTCTTAAGACGAAAAAAAAATTGCACGCAAAAGCTTCATGGTGTTGAGGCTTCAGCAGGGCATTTCGCAAATCAGTTTTCCTCCGGGTTCGGCGAAATCAGCAGTGCCTCTTTCTCGGCAACGCAAAAGAAAACTTTCATTTTTAAATAATCTCGATCATGTGCCAGTGAATGTTGACACAGTGTTTTTTATTTTATGACGTTCTGTAGGATACTTTTTCAAAAATTCTTGAAAGCCAGTGATTTTTCTCCTCAAGTGCGTTTTAAAACTAAAATTCGGTTATACTGTATTATTTCCAGAATTTCACTCGATTTCAGATTGAAACGTGTGGAAACCAGTTTCGATGTTGAATTTTTCTCAAAAAGTTTTTCAAGAGGAATGTTATGATTTGATTATAGAATCTTGCGAGAAATGCCTCGATCACGATTTTCAAAAGTGTGAATAATTAATTATTACTGCATTGAATTTATAATGAGTCGATAGGATAAAAAAAACCGGCTTTTCTGCTTAAGTTTCTTGAAACACATGAAAAAAATTCTTCGGTGAGCTGAAATAAAAATAAAATAAATAACACTCAAACCTGTTGGAACTATTGTATAGCCCCTTGTTTATTGCAAGCTGAGCTTCGTTCGATTTACGAGATTGGGTTCAACTTTTCAGTGCTCGGCCGTTCCCACGAAATTGTTTCCCGTTTGTTTTTCGTTTCCCCGGAAGAAGAAAAATAAAAACCCCCCCACAAGAACCCAGGAAAGCGGACACACATTCACCAGGAAAACCCAACGGAAGAGAAATCCGGTGAAGGGATCGGATTACAGCAGGAAAAGCCTTCACGACAACGAGGTTAGCATTCATTAAAGACCCGACATTGTTCCGTTCAAAGCCGCTGTATAAAACCCTCGGTGGTGGGTACAACGGGAAGAACCCAGTAAAACCCAGACAGTACGATACACGAACCCGAAAACCCTCCCCCCGCTACCCTGATGTAACTAAGATGCCCAAGAGTAACCAGGGTGGGTTTTGCTTTGATCCTAACCCCCTCCTCACCCCTTTTTGCAGATGGAAATTTGGTACTTTCTTCGTGTTTGTGTTGCTCGTGTGGTTGTTTATGACGAGATTTTACCGTCCACAGCTGGAGAATGTATGTACGTAAATATATACACGGTACCTTCGCATAATTTTCTGGACCTTTCCATTAGTTCTCGAGAAAATGTTTTCGAGAGTTGTGGACATTAATTTGAATTTAGATTACCTTGGATCTCATTAGCATGACCCAAACTTCAACGAGAGCAGCCAACACATTAAAAAAAAAATGATTCATCCACGAAATAATGCTTACAAAATATTCGGATGTAAAAGCAGACGAATAAAAAAAAATCACTGTTTGCGAATTTGAAATAACACTGGAATTCAATTCTGAAAAAATCGCGAATTGCTGATGGCATCATACCGAAGTTTCGAACTTTCAAGTTTCAGAATTTCCTAAAAAAATCTCATGCAAAATAAATTTTAATACACAGTACTTCAAAATTAATACAATCTCTGAAAAAGGATAAAATTTCCGAAGATTCCCCTATGATTCCTAGAAAATTTTCAAAGCATTCAAGAAGCAAAATGGGTGAAAAATATAAAAATTATGTTCTAATGAAAATACTGTGTACGTATTATATCTTTGATAAATGAAGAGAACGTTTTCTGAACGATAATTTGAGTAGTTCATATGCAGAAAATAACGTTTTCTAAAATTGAGTAAATGTTACGAGGCCGAACTCAATGAATTTATTTTGTTTTAAAGAACTTTAAACATGCAGCAAAGAATTTGAGAAATGGCAATGGTGCAGCGGTTATTCAGTCAAAATCAGATTCATTGATTCAAAAAGTAACTCAAATCACGGGAAGTAACCTTAAACATACCTCATCTGGAATTTTTGTAATTGAAAATTCCAAATGAGTCATTTTTATTTATTTTAATTTGGAGAAGAGCAGAGGTTCGCCATTTCAACTTCCTGAGAAACAACTTTGCGGAGATGAAAAAATAGGTTAATTAGATCCGAAATGCACATGTTCGACATTTTCCCATGAAATGAAAACCCAACACAGACCCTCGGGGCTTCATGGTTCCTTTCGTACACCCCCACTGTTGTGTCTAGACAAAGGGAAGTGAGGGTAATTCAATCACCAGGACGACGACGACTGGGACTCACATGAGACAAACCTTCGGATTTCTCATCCTGTGTTTCGATACATTTAAGGTGTTTCGGATTCCAATTCGATGCAAAACAGATTTCCAATCGATTCTGAGTTAGAAATAAAATTTGCCTTTTTCTTCAGCCGCGAATTTTTTTTTTACCATCTGAATTAAAAGAAATTACGCCGAGAAAGCGGAATTATTCTTTATATTTCCCTTTTTCTCGTCAAGACCCTTCCAAACACGCCACAGGAAATTTTGTAAAACTTTTCAGAAAATGAGTTTTAAACATCTTTCCCAACAAAAAAATTGTCTACAATTCAAAGACGGGCGTATTTAAGACGCACTTCTTTAATTGAACATAAAATTAGGCAGCACAATTAGCTTTTTGTTCTCTGGTATCAAATGCATCAAATCAATCAGAATGATAAGCTTTTTCAAGAGTGAAAAATTACAGAATTTTCAAATTAACACAATACAGTGCTTAAAGACCTCTTTTCAAAATGCAGAATTGCATATTGAGGTACAGTATATCAGAAACCCCCATTACATTAGTGAGACCCCAAGATGCGGACATAATTCGCGCATCAAGAGTGTCCTGATGTTGGAATGTCCCTAAGTTGAGTCTCATTTTCTTTTAGACTTTATTGCTAGTGTGTTTAATTGGTTCTTCTTTTGGTCAAAAATTAGAAATAAGCCCTCAAACAATTTAATGAAAAATTTTTCCCTCAACTTCAAGTTGTAGAAAACAGCAGTGCACAACAAACCACATAGAATCTGATCTTTTTGCATCAAAAGGAGATCAAAAAGCAAAGTAAAGGAATAAATCTTGCTAGAATACGCTCAGATGAAAAAAAAAATTGAAAAAATATGCACAAAATCAGCTTGCTTTTGATTATGAATTAGAGTGAATTTATCATGAAATATTTTTTTCCTTTTTTGTGAAGATAAATTGCTTGATTTCTTCAAAAGGCAACAAAATTGAAAAAAATGTTTTAATTTTTTGGGAAATTTTCAGAAAAAGTGTCCCAAACTCAACCCAATGTCCGGATGTCGGGCCAGGTTTTTTGTTCGTTTTCAAGTGTCCTTATGTCGGGGTGTCCGCACATATAAGGGTCTCACTACAATTATTTAACAAATAAATGTCAATATTCCAGCACCGGTCTGTAAAACATTAACCCAGTTACGATGGGATCAAGTATATAGAAGTTGTTCTTTCCCAACGCAAAACCAGCGACGCTAAGGGCGGAAATGTTGGCTATATGTAGTGCGACAGGAAAACGATGACGAGGCTCGTCGCGATTATTCGTCGACACGACACCTTCGTCGACATACGTGTCGATGGGGCCTTGAGACATGGCTGTGGAGAGATAAAATTCTGCAAAATACGAAAATTTCAAAAAATGTATGTCGATCGAAAGTTTTGTTAGAAAATAAATACCGTACATTTAATAGCTTTATTTCGTATCATTTTACAAATATTGAAGGAGTTTGCCTGGGTTCTACTCATAAGATACAGTTTTCAGCTTTTTGCCATTGTTTCATAAATAAATTAAATTACTATGATTGGAATATCTCTTGGATTCGATTAATTCTTTTACAAAAAGGAGACGACTTGAAATAATTAACGATAACCAACTTAACTTTTTACCAGCTGAAGGTTAGTGGTTTTTTAATTGATCGTTTTATTTACATCAAAAATCGACACAACAGTCTATTTCAGAATTATCGAGGAGAGATAAAATTCTGCAAAATACGAAAATTCCAAAAAATTTATATCGATCGAAAAGTTTTGTTAGAAAATAAATACCTTACATTTAATAGCTTTATTTCGTATAATTTTACAAATAGTAATTTTACTGTTTCGAGGAAATTATTCTTCAAAAGAGATCATATGTTATTTCGGACTCAAATTGGGGTTCTGAAAAGGCTGCAAGACAATGTTTTCGCATTTGTCTTCTGAAGTTTCAAGTAAGCCTAAATGAAAATGCAGGGAATGTTGGTCTTGTACCAGATACTATATTAGAAAGTATTTTTCCTGGACGGAATGCGAAAGACTCATTGTCAGCATTCGCAACATTTCCATGGGATAACAAGCTGCGCATAAAAACATTCCTTGGGAATATTTTTCCACATAGAAATCGCACACAACATCTTCGCCAATTCAGCGAACTATTCCAAGAAAGAATAGTCTTTCAATATGATCAATATAAATACAGAAAACCCGTCTACACATCTTACTATATAAATAATTTACAGTAGTATATAACGAAAAAAATATTCCAAGTTATTTTTGAAAGATGATCAATCCTAAACTCTTACAAAAGTCTTCGGAATTTTCGCATTAAAGCAGCATCACACAGTGATGATGAATGAACAAATATGTCAAGTGAAACAAAAAAACATTCGCCGAAGTCTAGAATGCAGTTGAATAAAATCCCAAGCAGATCAAAAGAGGCTCACGAATATCATTCATTTATGAAACAGTGCAAATTTCATGATTCTCTCCCAGAAACTTTTTTTTCTATTGCATAACTTTATTCAACAATGTTTGAGATAAACTTTCACTCCATGCCTTTGCGCATCATATTTGCGAATTCAAGAGGAATATAGCTCGAAATTGTGAAAAGCTTTAAAAAAGCTAGTCCACATCTGAAGACTTGATACAATTTTCAGATTTGCAATGTAGACACTTATAAATGACGGAATAATATATTTTCCAACTATCAGAAGAAAGACAATTCTGCGGAGTAATGTGCATGAAAATTTAGAAAGTCGATAGAAAAATTGCACACATCCAATGGAAAGCTTCGTTGGAAATTCATCCTCGGGTTCTGTTGGATTGCATAAATTATTCGTTCAGCACCGAAGCGAAAAATAATAATTATTGTTCAATAATAATTGGCACAGGAAAATGGCGTCGATAGAAAAAAATTCTATAGAAAAATGTCACGTATCGAATGGAGAGTTTGGTTGGAAAATTAACCAACTTCTTCAACTCAGTGTTGAATCAATCTTTTCATGGGATGTTATTGTCGTCGACTATATAGTTGGAAAGTTTTGAGAAAAACCTTCCAAGGCACGTTTCGCTCTTCCAAAAAAAAAGCGTGTAGCTTTAATCCCTCATGTTATTCTTTTGTTAACACAGGGTCCATTTATTTCAATCATCCTCGGGTTGTGTTGGATTGCATAACTTATTCGTTCAGCACCGAAGCGCCAATAATAATTGGCACTGGAAAATGGCGTCGAGAAAAAAATGTCACATATCGAAGGGAGAGTTTCGTTGGAAAATCAATTAACTCCTTCAAGTCTGTCATAATATTTTCATGTGATTTTATTGTCGTCGACTATGCTTCGACATTTTTGAGAAAACCTTCCAAGGTTCTTTTCGCTCTCCAAAAAAAAAAAAAACGTGTACGTTTAACCCCTCATATTATTCTTTTGTATACAAAGGGTCCATTTATTTCAATCATCCTCAGGTTGTATTGGATTGGATAAGTTATTTGCTCAGCACCGAAGTGCCAATAATAATTCACACTGGAAAATGACGTCGATAGAAAAATAATCGATAGAAAATTGTCACGTATCGAATGGAAAGTTTCGTTGGAAAATCAATTTACTTCTTCAATTCAGTGTCATAATATTATCATGTGATCTTATTGTCGTCGACTATAGTTCGAAAAGTTTTGAGAAAAACCTTCCAAGATATTTTTCGCTCTTCCTTTTTTTTTTAGCACGTCCAAATTAGGGAGTAAAATAAAAAAACAAATGTGTCCCAGGTAAATAAAGTTAGTAGGAGCCCAATACAACCTAACTTCTTGAGTAACTAAGCCGTGACTTCGCGGTTATATAATCGGAAAATGGCGTCGATAGAAAAATGTCACATATCGAAGGGAGAGTTTCGTTGGAAAATCAATTAACTCCTTCAACTTTGTCATAATATTTTCATGTGATTTTCTTGTCGTCGACTATAGTTCGAAAGTTTTGAGAAAAATCTCCCAAAGTATTTTTCGCTCTCCCAAAAAAAAATCGTGTATGTTAAATCCCTCGTGTTATTCTTTCGTATACACAGGGTCCGTATATTTCAATCATTCTCGAATTTTGTTGGACTGCATAACTTATTCGTTCAGCACCGAAGCGCCAATAATAATTGGCACAGAAACATGGCGTCGATAGGAAACATTTTTTTTTTTATAAAAATGTCACATTTCGAATGGAAAGTTTCTTTGGATAATCAGTTAACTTCTTCAACTCAGTGTCATATCAATATTTCCATAAGATGTTAATGTCGTCGACTAGTTCGAAAGTTTTGAGAAAAACCTTCCAAGGCACTTTTCGCTCTTCCAAAAAAAAATCGTGTAGGTTTAATCCCTCATGTTATTCTTTTGTTTACACAGGGTCCATTTATTTCAATCATCCTCGGGTTGTGTGCTGGATTGAAGAACACATTCATTCGGCACTGAAGCACCAATTGGCACAGGAACATGGCGTCATTGGCGTGTTTGGTGAACGCCATTATTTGGCTCATCTTCCTCGTCATCGCGTTTCCCGTAGCCGGCATTTGCGCCGCTCTCTACATTCTCCTCTCGCCGCTTCAAGCCTGTTGCTCGGGCCTCACGGAACTCAACGACTTCTTATTGAGAGGCATTCAATTCGTGTACTTTTGTGCCGATTGCATGGTTCATGGGAAATCAGTGGACGAACTGAACAACGCGTTCCGACCGAAGATGGGCATTTTCTGAACGTATTGTCGCGGGTGTTATTTGGCCGAGGAAGCAGAAGGTGTCGAGTGTTTGTGGCTCGCACAGAAAATATTTTTTTGTAATCAAGTATCGTTCGTTCAATTGTGTGAAATATAGGCATCATATTTTTTTTTCAATAGAGTGTGTTTCATCATTGATATAATGCTGTCAGAATTCCTTACATTCGATGGACAATACCCCGTTTTCGAGCAAGGTACGGGTTTCGTTGGAGTAGAGTTGGCTGCTAGATAATTCGAATCAATTTTTAAATTCAGTTGAACCTCTGTTGAACCCTAAAGTCGAATGATGTATCACATATGAGCGTAAGTTATTGAGAAAATTCTTGAATCAGTTGCATTGGCATTGGTGTTGATTGCAAATTTCAGATTTTAAATTAACCATCAATTTTCATGTGTATTGCATGTTTAAAAACGCGCCCTAGTATATTTTTCATTCTTTAAAAATGGGATATAATGAAGTTCGCGTGCTTTTAATGCGAGAAGGAAATGTCTTGATCGACCTCAAAATCTTCGGCCGGAAAAATGTTTCGTGTTACCAATAATTTTCCGTTGGGAAAACCGCGATTTCTCGAGTATGGTTAAAAATAGCGGGACTGCAAAAAAAACTTTTGATATTCTGGAAGGAAAACGATTGAGTCGTCACGGAAGAAATTTTTTCTTTCTCATGGGATTCCATCTGCTGGAGTAACGATAAACCCGTTGGTCTCTTTTTTTTGTATTATACCTGCAATGAACCCAGGCTTCGGATAAAAGGGGTCAGGATATTTTTCCTCCCAGTCGCCGAGAAAATTGTTTCATGATAAGAAAAGAAATGAAGGTGAGACAGATGTTCGAATCATATCGCCTCAACCGATAGGGAAGGAACACAATTTTTTCCGGCAGCGATTTTTGCAACAACTGGGAATCTGCAGGGAAAATCGGAGAACGTACCTATAGAATAAATCTTGTTTGACCTCGATGTATCACATCCTTTTTTTTCAATCCTCCTGATTTGAATCCGTTTCAAACAACAGCAGTGGGACGAATGCGAATAAATTCGAATTTATAGGAAAAGCTAGCATTTTTTTCAGGGTCCCAATTCCTAACATACGCTTGTTGGGTAAAAATTGCACAACTTGCCAGGAAATTATCGAAGATTACTCAAATTTTCAAAAATTATTCTGTGAATGTAATTTTCATATTCTAATATATTTCAAGGGACGCACAAGACTGACGGAATCATCATCATAAACATTGAATGTACATTTCCAAAATACGATTGATTAACATCTCGAGGTCAATTTTTGCAAATCTCTTTGTATATCTTAAATTTTTATGCTGTACAAAACTTTATTTCATATTTTCAATCGTTTTTATCATCCTTATTCACGTATTCCTTAATTGTATCCTCTCCAAGAACCTCATTAGCTGGTCCAACAATAAAATAGTTTCTCATTCGCTTCAAAAGCAGATTGACTTCGGTCATATATCCAAAGGAAACTTGCTGTGTAAGCAAGTACTGAGCTAGAATTAGTCTTGTTTGAGTTGAGGATTTGGCTATGTACTGATGATTACGTGGACAAGTTGGATCAAGTATACTATTGCTAGCTTAGGAAAGGTTATACTGCACAAACTTCATCAGGGACTCAACTATTTTATTTAAAGAAAAATATATTTATCTCTCACGTATGCTGGAAAATATATTGATGATGTAATAAATTCTTAGATGCTGCTGCTGTAAAAATATCGACTGATCACGACTTTCATATGCATTACCATATTTTCATCATTTCTCATCAGAATCAAATGGGAAATGCCATTTGAACTCTTAGTTTTTTAGCGTCTGGATAAAATTAAAATATCGAAATAAAAAGAAGGCCATATACTTCTTTTTTTCTACTAGGGTTCGAGCAGCCGAACACTTAAAAAGCTTTACAGTCGAATGTTAGGTTAACGTTTCTCTTAAGATTCACTTACGTAGTTTTATAGCTAAATTCTATTTTTGTAAGCATCAAGGATATTTTACATCGCATTATCCAAACTCTAAATATCAAAACGAGAAAATGCTTAGAGTAACGTTCGTCCACGACTGAAATATTGTATCCCGATTTTCAGGTTTATTTGCAATTTTGATAAATTTGCTAAAAAAAAATAGCTGAAAGAATGCCTTTCAACTTGTGCAAGTACAGAAAAACCCTGAATTCAGCTGGAAATGTTGAAAGATTACAGTATCAGGACTGCGTTAAAAAATTATCGCGAACCGTATTTTTGAAACCCTCCGGAATTTCAGGCATTTTTTTTTATCTCGACTAGACCAGGATAAAGAAATACAAAAAAATATATATGCAATCCCGACACTTGTCAAAATTGTTATCGAAAAAGAGAGAGATATGTATTTATAAAAAATATAAAAAACTCACCAAGTTGCGAATCAGCTTCTGTCACAGCGACGCCCGTGAGTGCCAAAACAGCCATCAGAGCCGAAAACCGCATTTTTTTTTATCCTCCTCCTCCTCCTGGCGCGCAAAAAATCCCGCAGCAAAAACTCGACACTTGTTTTCTCCTCCTCCTTCTTCTTCTTCTCGTGACACGAATCACGACACACGACACGACAGATGCGATTATTGTCCAGTTGTTTGCTTTTTCTCCTCGGCTTCACAAACACACACACACACACACACACACACGCCACCAGGATATACACGGACGCACCCAACAAAAAAAAGAGAGCGCTGCCGACGAGACTCCGGCTTTGGGCGGATTGTGTCACGTACACAAGGAAATCGAC
>CAJPEX010005440.1:0-16384 GCA_905338405.1 Notodromas monacha | reverse complement strand
GATGCACATACACTTCTACGTATACATGCATTTTATTTTATTGTATTGTAGGCGTGTGATTGGTCCGCGAACGGCCTTCGATATGTCGCTGAGACTCTGTAATCACATCTCCATCCCCAGCAGATTTCCTGCTGTTGCTGCTGCTGCATGCAAGGCATGAGGGAAAAGTTTTTTCTGGGTCAGAAGCTGGTATCATTGTGATTGTCTCGTTCGCATTCCTCGCAGATGCGTTCAACTTCCTTTTTCTGGGTCCGTGACACACATAAAAAAAAGAAACAGCAAAGGATAAACGGAATGCTGAGTTTCCAAGAATCCCTGCGACGCGAGAAAATATCTCTGAACTTCACGGACATTTTTAGCACGGTTCTCTGGATGCTTCGAACAAATGATAATTTTTTAATACGAAAAGGTCACGAAAATTCGAACTGAAATGGAGGAATATTCAGTCACGCGTATTCTAAAGTTTTTATCCATTCACTGCCCGAGCAATCCTCAACTCGATGGCTTTTTCTGGCAATACTACTTTTTTCTTTATTTTTATAATCCAAGTTATCACCAGCATCTTGTTTGAAATTTAGTTTTAAATTTTCTTTTCGAAAAACGAGGAGTGGAAGTTTTTTCCACGAACTACTATATTAATAGTCATTCCACGTTCTACCTTGTTTGTTTCGTTTCAATCAGTGTAAATCAATCGAAAGATGCGAGTAAACAAAATAATTGTGCATATGTATGTTAGCTAAACCATGCAAGAAAAATGCTGGTTTTACTTTTTATTTCCAACCTTCTTTTGACGAATTTATAAAATTCGTTTATTTTCATCAAAAATTAGTCCAAATGTACGGGAATATTAAAAAAATTTTTCAAGTAAGTAGCGAGTGAAAATATACATGGACTGTAAATACAGTTGAGATTTGCTGGCGTGTTTCCAATTAAAAAAAAGTCATTTCGAAATATTTGAACCTGCACCTGTCCAAACTTGGGAAAACGAAGTACATTTTGATGAACGACGCTCTAAAAAAAACCTCCAACTGTCTTAATTTTTCTGGGATGTGATTCTGATGTTTCAAACTTTCAAGAATTGGGGTATCCTCTGAAAAACAATGATTAGCAATCAACACAGAAATTGGCGCGAAAAAAGACAATAATTAGTGTCGAGTGGATCGTCTGACCTGAAGCCGGAAGTGATATTTGGATGAAATTCAAGCGCCTCGACGCCTATTTTCCCACAAAACAAGTGTGAAGCAATCCATTCAATCGCCTTCGTACGAACTCGAATGAACTGTTCAATGGACGTACCGGAGTAAGGCTCTGCTGAAGTTTGGGGGTCTAAAGTGTGAGTAGGGTTTATTTAGGTACGGTCCTTCGCATATATTTAAGCGTATAGAGTCGTTTTGGAGCTGCTCTCCTCGGCTTGAGAAAAAAAAAAATGATGAGGATAAAGGCCGAGAGTTCTGTTATGAATTGTGTTACTCAATTGATGACGAAAATTGCGACAACGAGGTGGGGAGAAAACCCGGGGAAATAGTCGATGGATTGGAATGATTCAAGCTGGATTGCATCCGGTGATTGAAAATGACGTTGCGGGATTTAGATTATATCCTTTTCTTATATGCCTCGGTCCCCCGAGGGGATGATTGGCGCCACGCCGAGCGGATAATTCCTTGAGGCACGCCAAGGTCTATAATTGGTCTCGTCCCCCAGAAGGTCTTTCAGTGACTAGTGCTTAGTTAGGGGTTCCCTCTCCTTACGTGAACAGAACTATCTCGTCAGTAGTCGTCCCAGATCCCTTCTTTACTTTTTAGTAGGGGATTCCCCACCCATTCACCAAATCCCCCCCTTCCCCACTCCAAAGAAAAATGGCAAAATCAGCAAATGTCTCCTTTTTTTTTAAATAAAAGAACATGCAATAGAATCGAATTGTATCAACATTTCCTGGGGCCCAAAACTATCATTAAACTGTATATGAATGCCTAAAAATTCCCCTAAACGACAGATGAAAATACAGGAGGGGCCCCGAGATGCGGACGTAATTTGTGCTTGGGCCTATTATTGTCCCTATATGTCGGAGCGTCCGTAAGTCGGATCACGTTTTTCCAAAGACTTCAATGGGAGTATACTTAAGTGCTGGTTCTCTGGTTTGACAAAAATTATGAGAATGAAGTGCACAAAATAAAAATTGAATAATTTCTTTCTTATCAAATTAGTAGTAAAGTACAGAATACTGTGCAGAAAAAAGCCACACGAAAGCAGATCTTGTGTCATCAAATAGAGCTCAAGAAGAAACACAATTTTAGTTCTATTGTGGCAAATGATAAAAAAAGAAAATATAATCACAAAATTTACCTGTTTTTGATCATGGATTGGAGCAATTTTAAAATGGAATCTATTTTCAGTTTTTGAGAAAAGAAATAGCTCAATTAATTCGAAAAATATTGAACTGTGGGAAAATAAATTTGTTGAATTTTTCTAGAAATGTTGGAAAAGTGTCTGTAACTCGAGACATTGTCCGAATGTCCGAAACAGACTTTTTAGTTTTATATGTTTCTAAGTCAAATTGCTCATATGTTGGGGTGTCCGTATGTCGGCGTTTAACATAGTGCGTGTTTGCTTGGAGAAATTTGTATTCATTCCCATGCCCAAAATTGCCAGCAAAAATATTTTCGATATGCTAATCGATCGAACTCTGATATTCTTATCGACTCTGATTTTCTCATAATATATTCACTTCATCTTCTATATGTTGAGTTGAAACTGGATTATGAAAAACTAGATATTGAAATGCATTTCAAGATATTGATTATGTTTTATTATCTAAGTGGAACTTGTGTCAGGAGCTGCGTGTTACAAATTTACATGATGTGCCTGAAATACTACAGATTTGTGTGTCTCACTTCATGATCGTTTGAATTTTTCCTCGACTTTCCAGTGAGAAGCAGAATTATGTTCAAATTTTTCTCATCGCATAACTTTACGAACAGCCCGAGCTCAAAAACCGTTCTGAAAATTGTGATCTTCCTTCTTGTCACTTTTTTTCTCCTTTTCGTAGGTGAGATGCGCAATATAGCTCAATAAAAAATTGTTTTATTTGTGGCGAAGGCATAAAAAACTCATGGCTCTTTTCAGAAATGAATAATGCATGAATTGAAGATGCACAAAGGCATTTCTCGAGGGTGAAAAGGTTGAAGTGATCACATTGATTGGATGCGTTTGTACTCGAAGATAAATGTTTGAAACGAGTTGTGAAGATGAGCTTGCCATTTCTAACCGAATTCCTGTTTTCTTTTTTTTTACTTCTCGTTTAGGTGCAGAAAACAAATCAGAAAAATGGCTTCGAAAGAGTTCATCGTGATGATTTGCATCTTGGTCTTCGCATCAAACGCTTCGGCTTCCTTCAGCCTGAATTCGCGCAGTTCGAGTGGAACGTTGGATGCGAAATCGCTGAGACCTTCAAAAATAACCACCATCAAGTTCGGCCCAGGTGCTTCTGCCTTGTCGACTGCATCTGCGATGAAGTTCCTCAAGTTGCTGGAAGCCTCGAAGGGCTCTGCAAAACCCACGACCCCAAGTAAGGTCAAGGAGAATTCCAAGGACGAGCTTGCCAAGTCGTTCAAATGGCTCAAGGCTGGGAAGAACACGGATCAGAAGCTGCTGAAATCCATGTTGCCTGCGTTGTTGGCGAGGCTTTCGTCAGAGAAGACTGCGAGGTGTGCAAATTTCATTTGTCACTAGTCGTTCTTTATAAAACCACAGATTTTTCTTTTCACTCCCCAGCAAATTAAAGTACGTACTTGATCAAAGACCATTAGTACAGTGAGACCCCCACATGCGGACGCCTCGACCTGCGGACAATTCGACATAGGGACACTTATTTTCCCAGAAAAAAAAATCAATAAATAAGTCCTGACGTGAGGACACTGACTCAAAATAGGGACATTTTGTGATAAAATTGCAAATATATTTCAGGCCAAATTACAAGAAACAGTTATTTCCAACACTAAAATTGAAGTAAGAAAAGTTCTTGGGCATTTCTCTAACCAAATTACCATCCATTTAGCTAATTAAAAAAAATTCCCTCCAGCATAGAGGGGCTTCTACTTTTCTTTCACTTGAATGTTATTTTTGTAGAAGCCAAAATTTCAATGTACAGTACAGAGATACACTATTCAATGCGGCAAATGTTCTTATTGAGTTTAAAATGTATCCACTAATTCAAATTCAAGTGGCAAACAATTATTTGCAGGGAATTCTGAAGAATATTTCTTCCACAGAACACCAATTAAAAATTATATTATGTGAGTCTATGGGAAAACAATAAGACTTGACTTAGAACATTTCGACTTGGGGACGCTCTTGATGCACCAATTATGTCCGCATCTCGAGGTCTCACTGAAATCGCTCCCCACATAAATTTGTAGCACTTTCAATAATGAATGCTCGCGAATAAAAATAATTGAGCTTCTCTGTGACGATCATGGAATCTCAAGTCAAATATCGGGCTCATACTGTGACTGAATAGATCATCTGAAAACACATTGAGGAAAACAGAAAAATGCAGTAATTTTTACATGCGAGAATTTGACTATTGAAATCATTTACAAAATAAATGTCGTTCAATTTTCTTCCACATCCCCATACTGTATATTGATCACGCTGAACTTTGAAGCATTCAACCCTCTTGAGATCAAACTGCAATGAATTGCTTAAAATATATATATTGTATACGATATAGAAATCATTTCCAATTTAGGGAATTTCTGCGTGGGTAATTGTATTTCTTCTTGGCGGGGGACAATAGAAACGACAGAACGGTAAATTTTTGAAACTCCATATCGTGTCTACTTCAAAAAGTCGCAAGACTTATGAAACAACCCTTAAAAAAAGATTCTGTCTATAGTCCCCAAAACATCCCTGCTATAAGTCGAAACCTCCCTAAGTCGAATTTATTTCCTGGTCCCTTGATATTTTACTTTTTATAGAGAGGTTTGACTGTTGCTAGATGTTCAAGCAATATAAAAGTGTTGAAAATTTCTAAAATTTTTCTGGAAAATTTTCGCAAATTATGAGTATTTCGGGCCGTTGTCCGCATGTCGGGGCTGATTTTTTAGAATTTCAAGTGTTCCTAAGTCTAATTGTCCATATGTCGGAATGTCCGCATGTTGGGGTCAGGGTCTGGACATATAGGGAGGTTTGAGTGATGGGGAGTCAAAATGCTGTACGAGTTTTCCTTTACTGTACTGTATTTAGTAATTTCTTTCAAATACTGAGTGCATTTCAGACTTTTTGGCATATAGCCGTAATTCCTATATGATATAAGCGGAAATCCCGCGTTCATTCAGCTCTTTCATGCAGATGTCTGCGTGTGTGTGTTTTTTTTTTGCATGCATTCTTTGTGCTGAAAGAATGTTTTTTTCTTTCGTTTTTCAGGAGCAACGGAATGCAATTCGCTCGCGTGGAACGAAAAGTTGGACAAAGCCCCGTGTACACCATCAAACTGCCTTCCCAGGACAAATTCTACGCCGAAAATGAAGTCGACGGGGACTCCGAGTACTATGCCAAGAAGCCCTTTGCCGTGCGGGAGTACTACGACGGGCCCAGGTCAGACCAGGTCATGTTGCGCCGAGTGACCAGGATCCCGGTCAGCTTCAATTCCAATGGACGCCCCAAGACCGTCTCCAGGGCCTGGAACTCACTCGGCGACGTTTTCGCCACCAAGTCGTTCGAAGGCGGCGATGAATCCGTTCTTCGTGACCCGAAAACTGAGGTGCGAAATTGTATTTTAATAGAATTTCATGCAACTTTATCATTCATGAATGTTTGCCCTTCTTATTCGTGCTGAATTTTTAGACATAGATGTGATGATTTAATCTTCATACACACTGGCATAATTTCGCTTTATTTTTTTTCGCGATGAAGTTCGAAACACACACAAATTCAAAAAACACACTGGGGCAAAGGTTTTCTGCTCGCTATTTTCCTGATCATTAGATAGAAACTTGACGATGCGCATGATTTAAATTTTTCATCACTGAAAAAAATGAACATCGAAGATCCGATTTGCGAACTTCTGATTCCAAGCGTGTTCGTCGAGAAAGTCTATTTTCTAAAGAGCATCGAACCTTCGTGTTCAAAGCTATCAGTATACTAAAAACCTTTTTTAATTTTGAGGAATCAATGGTGCAATTCAAAAATGCAATGCGAAAGTTGTGAGAAAATTATTAAATATTCCCTCGAGAAAATGTTGTTTCTTAGAATTTGGAACACTATACCATTTCTATTTTTATTTCCATTTCAGCCGTTCAAAAAATAATCCCCATGGCCTATGCACTTAATCAGGGCCAAAAATTTGTTATATGATGAGACTGCAGCTCAAAATTAGTTCCTACAAATGAGATTTTGTTTTCATCATGCCGCTTATGTTAAAGCACTGGGAATTAGGAAAAAAATTCGCTGTAACAAAAATTCGCGCAGACGAGATTCGTTGTAACGGAACTTTGCTGATGTAATCAATTCAACACTCATTAAACAAAGTTTTCGAAATCTCCATAAAAACTGTAAAAAATTGAGGCTCCCAACCAAGGCTGCTAATTGTGTCACAATTTAGCACACTCACAATCACTAGCCTTCAAAAAATAATTGCACAATCACTATCACAATGAGTAAAAAAAAAAGGATTGCCCAATTGAAAGTGATTGTGATAAAACTGACCTAATCACAATCACAACCAGTACCAAATAACTTCAGCAGATAATAATTTCTTTATTGGTAATTGTACTTGAATGAAAGAGTTTGGGCATTCAATATTGAATAATACAGTACTTCAGAAAGGCTACTTAGCTTTATTCATAATTTTTGGTACTTTACTCCCTTATCAAGGCAGATGTTTTCTGTTTTTGTCTGGTGAGGATCCAAATGGAATGAGAAAAGATGACATCCATATGATGCAAAAGTATTGTTTTGATTGGAATTTTGTTGTTATTCTCTTCATCCATTCACAAGATTGATATTCTGGAAATAATTTGAGATTAATCAGGGATGCTGGCAATAAATGTAAAATGCAATGGATGGAAATCTTGAAGAGAATTGCAAGTACCCTTGCAATTGTGATTGGGCAAAAACAGGAATAAGTCCATTGTGATTGCAATATTGTGGATATAGAACAGTGGTTCCTTGCGAATGCAATTTTGATTTTGGAATATTTTGGGGGCTGGATTGTGATTGCGATCGTGCTAGTACATTTTTCGATTGTGATCAACCACTCCCAACAGAAGATGATTTTATTTTTGTTGCTGAGGTCGAGCGGTTTCCAACTCAGCATTAGAAAAATGAGCAAGATTTGTTTCTTTGTTTTTTTTTTCAAACAGAGGGTTTCTCAATTGTAAATGGGATTGAGAATATTACTGGATATCAATAAGTCAATTGGCTTTTTTTTTAAATCATTCTTCTTCTCCCATCGCACATCAGGAGAGGCCCGGTGACCTGAAATCCTACCGAATTTCGAGTGACTTCAGCCGCTACAGGAACCTGCTTTCACCTGCAGCAGGGGCAGTTTCTCGCAGGAGCTACAGCAAGTCTGTGCACTTCAAGCCCACCAAGGCGTACAACGGAAAAGTCAGCTCCATCTACGTTCTCACCGACGAAAATGACAAACAAGCCTAATAGGAAAACCCCTTCCAAATAACGAGTCCCGTTACCCCGTGTGAGGAATTCCTGTGGGGATTTAATCTCCCCCGCCTGCTGATGCTTGCTGAAATTTCTAGCTCACTTTCGGCTGATTTCGTTCATGGCGGAGGAGGCTATTGATGACGCAGACAAATGTTTCTCGCTCAATATATGGAATGATGGAGTTTTTTCTTTGTTTGAAGAATCCATATATTCCTATATTCCCTACACATGTTGTAAAACTCGGCAAGCTCTCAATCGCTGTGATTTTGAATGATTGCTGAGTAACCTGTGGAAACAAATGGAAAGAAATTGTTGTCTCTTTTTTTTTTGCATGTGAAAAAAAGAACGCATCCGTCGGATTCTTGATCTATTCCGTTTGAATGGAGTGGTTTGAGTTAATGCCAGTATTTATTTGTTTTCTGGCACAAATGTGGAACTCGACTGTTTTTGTTTTTTTTAGGTGCTGAAATCTCGAAATCCGTTTCATTTTCGTTGCACGATTTTTTTTTAGATGTTCCAGTTCATCTCGATACCATCAATATTTATTCTCGCTTGACGAAAAGATTATGTGCGGAGATTTCATTATGGTGCATATATGCATTGTTTCCCAATTTCGAAAAAAAAGAAGTTCTCCTTTGAATCATCGTGTTGGAAATTGACCAAAGCATCGCCCGAAGAACGAAGAAGATTTGTAAAAAGGTGCTCGTGATTTAGCCGTTACCAAAAAGCTGATTGGGTTCCTTCAATGAAGATCGTTTTCGTTCGCCGTTTCCGAGATCTCCTGAACTCTTTGTGTGTTTGTTTCGATGCAAGAAAACACATCGTTTGTAATTACGAGCGAGAAGAAATACATTTCTTCGGATCCAGTTTGATAATATTTCACGTGTTTTTACATTTTTCACGGGTGTTTATTCAACTTGATCTAAACAAGGTGGATTCAGCGACAGAAACGATTTTTTTTAATGTACAATACATCTTTTTGATCGATGACATTGTCATGTTGAAATAGGTCGGTAATTGAGTTTCCTTCTAATTTTCTGGCAGATTTAAATGTGAAGTTTCATGGATTTTACACTTGAAGTTTCATAGATTTTAAATCTGAAGTTTCATAGATTCTAAATCTGAAGTTTCATAAATTTTAAATCTGAAGCTTCATAGATTTTAAATTTGAAGTTTCATAGATTTTAAATTTGAAGATTTTCAAATTTACATTTGCAGATTTTAAATTTAAAGTCTGTATGATCAATGCCACACATTGAGAAGAATTATGTCAATGGAATTTCACGAAAAAGCCAGTTCCATGTGTTCTCTGAAATACGTTACAAAGTTTCAATGGTTGATTGAAACTCTCGGAGGATGTCTTAGTTCTGCGGGCCTTTCCATAATTTGAAACTTGGGAAGAACAATTCACACAGTTTTTATTGGGTGCAGTATACAGGCATTGAAATTTTTTTTAAATTTTGCTGGCTGCTTCTCATCCTGAAATTTATCGTGATATTTGAATGGTTTCGATCTCGAAATTTTTTTTTGCTGCAAAATAGCAAACAATTCTGCTTACAAACTTGACCAAATAAAATTTCCCACAACTTACCTAATTGAGTCAAAAATTTCCAAGCATGTTCCAGATTTACTTTGATGTGTCCTGTTGGTGTTGTACTTCAAAGCCAAATTAGTTGAAAAACAGATGTAGATAGCCTCTCCATACAACGGTTTTCTTCAAAGATGCATTTTTCTGAACAAAGAATTGTTTGGTCCTGTGGGGTTCTTAATCCGTTTTTAAGGGCTTCTGTACAACTCCTCCCTACCACAAATTATTCGAATGGACTTCGCACGACATGGACAAATCCTCCCTACCACGAATTTTTCTTGTCCCTTGAATTTTCTTTTTTTTTTTGAGTCCACCTAATTGACTAAATCTGTGAATAATTAGTCGTTCCTTTATTATCAAGGCACATAATATTTGAAAGTTTAAGCGGTGAACCCAGGAAAATATACGAATATTTTGTCAATAGTTTTATGCAGGAAATCTAAAAGTTTTTAGGGAAGTTCCACATGTAATTGAAACAAATATAATTCGTGCGAAGTACATTCGAATACAGTCATGCTTTCCTAATATTTAGTACGGTCATTCAAACGGCTCATTTCTTCGCAGAGTTCTTTAAAAAATTGCTTTATCATTATAAAAACCTGCGAATTTAAGGCTGAAGAATGATCGATTCCGCGAATGAAAATAGACTTTCTCGAGAAAATGACGTGAACTGCCGGGAACACTGCGAAGGTTAATAATCCACTGCGGAATAGATGATCGTTACGTGTGCTTGTAAAAGTATGCTTAATTGCAGTCATTATCCTTTGCAATTATTATCTCTTCCTTAAGTATTATTATCTGGTTTTTTTTTGTTCAAAATCTGCAACAAACCAATAACTGAAAACAAAATGGCGACTCAGACTTTTTCGAGACGTTCCGCCCTCGACGACGACTGCTGCCCACCGCCGTGTTGCTGCCCACCGCCACCATGTTGCTGCCCACCCAAGTGCTGCTGCGACGACGTTGGCTTTTACCAGCCTCAGCAGCAGAGGGGCCTGAAACGGGCTCTGCGTGTCGCTGATGACGATTGCTGCCCACCCCCGTGTTGCTGCCCACCGCCGCCATGTTGCTGCCCACCCAAGTGCTGCTGCGAGGCCGACGAGGCCGCCGCCAGTGGCGCCTCTGCGGGTCGCGCTTTGGGTGCATCCTCGGCACCGTCTGGGAATGCTGAGGGGTTCTTTGACCAGCAGATGCAGCAGGTGGGTAAGAGGATGCGGTTGATGGACTATGTGCCGAGCCAGAAGGTGGCTGCTGCTGTTGTCGGACATCGACACAGCGTGCAGCATCGCCAGCACCAGAGCCAACACCAGCAGCACCAACACCAACACCAGAACCAACAGCACCAGCAGCACCAGCACCAACACCAGAACCAACAGCACCAGCATCAGAAGCACGGGAAGCACGCTGGGCATGCTGGCTCTGGACACCACCAGGTCAGTTTCCGTTTTATCATGTGCTTCAACGTAGCTTGAATTTGAAAGATTTTCTGAAAAAGAATTTATTCATTTTCGTCTGATTTATTTCAGCACCACTAAACGGTGGAGCTGTCATCTATAGGAAGCGCTCCTTGAATACATCGTCTTGAAAAATTCGTCGATTTACTTATCCCGACATGTCTCCAGATTCGTTGAAATGCATATTTGTTCAGTATTTTTAAAATTTCTGGATTTGACTCAGTTGAAGACTGAGGAACATGCTAAAATGTTCAGCATATTTGAACATGGGTGTGATGTGAAATGTGAGTGTGACCCAAGCTCCGAAACATTGTTGAGGAACACAAGATTAGTTTTGCATTTTATTCGTGCGACATCTACATAAACTATCACAAAAAACAACTCTGCAAGGTTTATTTGATGGAAAGAGGTCACTTATAACCGCGTCAGGTTCACAATTTTAAAGTGTACAGTACGGAATAGTATCACCACATTACCGAAACTCTTACTACCGTTGTAATAAATGAAAAAATTTCCTATTATGAATGTACATGCGAATAGCTGCACATTACGTAGCATTCCTACGAGATTTTCATTGCCGAGCTAGCTTCAATTCTAAAACAAAATATCGAACATTCGCCTTTCGAGTTGAGCAGAGGCACCCTGAAAGAAAATCGGCTGTATGATTTGTGTGAAGATTGTTCAAACAAGGACTGTAAGATAGATAGGAATACTGAAAAATGTTAGGAATTGCTAAATACTGTAATAGAATTGACGATGCTGAACATAGGGGCAACTGTTCATTTGCCTAATCATTCACTCTCAATGCATTAAAGCATTTAGTTGATCATTATTCGAATTTTCCTCTCGTGGTCAATAGAACCATAGCCCGCAGTTCTCTAAATTTTAGTCATGGTTTCAGGGGCAAGTATATATTGATCAGTGTTTAAAAAAAATAAGATGAGGGTTAACGTGGGGAAGCTCTCGACTTGAAGTATTTCTTTCTGTGAATTCCTGATGCCATGCGGACATGTTTCGTATTGGTCGACTTCTGTTTAGCCGACTCTGATTGAAACAGGTAGTGTTTCCGAGATGGTCCTCTTCTTTTCGACTTTGTAATTCTCTCCGAGGAGCGGCTGATGAATATTTCACGGGGATACCAGAGCCAAGTTGGAATTGATTCGTGACGCAATAGGTTTTCCTCCATCCCGGTCAGGCGATATTCGGGGTGTGGGAAAAGCTCGGGTGCTGTAGTTCATATACGTGTTGAAAGCTTTCGGATTCGGGAAGATTTGAATAAATGTTTTTCCCCACGCCCCGGGGGAAATCCCGTCTTGCTGCTTTTGTTTGAAACCTTGAGTTTTCGCTCAACAGATTCTGTACTTCGGCAGTTGTAACTCCGTGTGAGCTTGTACGATGTGATTCGGTCTGCGTTGAAAAAAATATATTGTGAACGCATTAAAAAGTGATGGAACTATCGAAAATCGATGCCAGTTTCTTTTTGGACTTTTTTTGTGTCTTCTCTTTATTTGAAAGCTGGCCATTTCTGAAGTTAGTTTCGTGAGCTCCGTCAAAATAGGCAGATGATAATTCAGTGAATTATATTTTGGAATAGTAATCCGTGACTCATTTGGTCGAATCCGAGCAGTTTACAGTATGATAGAATTTTAGACTATTAAAGTGGTTTTAAGTGAAGATACTCGAAGACAAAGGTTATCGAACGTAGCAATAAATCCTAGTACTGTTTATTCGAAATTTTAGTGAAATGTTCTACGCATTATTTGGATGAACAGATGAAAACAGCATTGTTGATAAACGCGTGAATAAATAGCGGGATGCATTTCGTTGAAAAGTAATAAAATTAGGTCTGGCTAGGTCTCATGATAAGTTTCCTTGATCCATATTTAACGTTTGTGATTTAAAAAAAACATTTTTTTAAATGTACCTTCTGCATTTTACACTCTACGCGCATTGTTTTATGTAGCGGGGATTTAAGGAATGTAGTATTTTGGGTGATTCCTCTATGTTTTGTTTTTGTGGATATTTTATGAAATGGCACTTTTTGAATGCGCAACGTTTTCCGGCACTCCTTGTTCTTGGATCTTGATGTGAGACTCTTTAAATTGTCTCGATTTTTTGGAAGGCTGTTTCTCATCAGTATTCGGATTTAGCCCTTTAAAGATTTCCGTAATAATTTCTAATTGCCATTCGATTCAGGAAAAGTTTTCAAGCAGAAATTATTTGCTTTCTCGTGATAACACTGTGAGACCAAGTTCAATGAATGAACTTTCAGCAGTGAAAACGCGCAACAGCCAGTGCACAGGGTATTTAAGTAAAGTTTCTGTAGTGGAAGTCACGTGATACGAAATATTGCCCTTGCACAGTAGTTGTTTCTTCGTTTAATTTTCTTCTGATGATCGTTTTTTGTGCCCTCGGAATCTTGGTTGCGATTTTGATGATTTTTTTTCTATTTTCGGTTGAATGAATACGGCATGAACAGCTTTCTGAGAGTCCGTATCTTCCGACCCGGAAACGCTCGTCGAACTCGAATTATATTCCATAGTTTCATACGCTCCTGTTTTCGTTGGGTGCAGTGTGCCTTGGTTTTTCGATTTTTTTTCGTGTGGAATTTGTTTTTTAAATCAGAGCATCTTCCCATGAGCAGAAGCAATTTTCTGTGAAATTTTTGCATGGTACTGGAATTTTTAAAAATTGTTGGTGCCTTTAACATTCTGAAAATGAAACTTCAAATCAGTTAATATTGTGCCAGAGGCTCATATTCACCTGGAAGTCTTGGAGTTTTTCAAGCCCCCATCACACAGCTGATCTCAATTAAAAAAAATCTGCTTCTCGACGTGTGAAAAAAATGATGCATTGGTTGACAGCGGGATAATTCAAGCCTCCTGCAGTCAAATACCTCCACAAGTAAATTTTTTTCGAGTCTCAATCTGAATGCATTACAAACCTCTCGGATTGGAAGCTTTTCCAATCCAATATGCAAAACTCAAATTTTCTGAGGTCTTTTGGCTATTATTTCTTGACCCAGGAAAGAGCTGAGCAATAAAGGTAACCAAGTGCTCATCAGTGTGGAATTGAAAGACTAGTTGGGCAAATGAACTTCTGCCTCCAAGTTCAGTGTCCCTGCTGTTAACTCATTCAAGATGTAATTTAAGGGCCTGCGTACAGTACTGTATAACCATTTAAAATTTCCTGAAATTCTTTTATGTTACCAAAAGAAAAATGCTTGTTTACCTGTTCAAAATCTTTATTACTGAAAACCTCTGTGAGTCAAAACCTCTCTAAGTTAATTTTTTTTTGCTGGTCTCTTGAATTGACGTATTGGAAAAATTATTGTCTGTATTCTTGAAAATGAATAATCACTGAAGTTATATTCCTGTGATTCAAGAGGGAAAGACCAAGATTATAGTCAAAATTTATGCACAAGAGTTGTCCCACTTGCATGCAACCTGGATTATAAATTTAGAGGATTTATGTCTGTAAAACTATTATGATTATAGCCCATCATGGTGTTGTAAGGTTTCAGGATTTTTTTTTTAATGTGAAAAACCAAATTCTATTTTTACATGATGTTAAAACTTCCCAGTTACAGCCAGAGGTCCCCACCCATATCACAGTGAGCAAAAAACTATTCCGACCATATACAATATTGAAATGTTTTGTTTAACCCTGCAATATGTTTTCAATGTTCAAGAAAATGATTAAAACGCAAAGAATAATTTGATTAAGCTAACCAAAAAATTCGTTAGCACCTTACGACATGGATGGAAATCTGAATGTAACTGGAGTTTTCATTAATCATCATGCAGTAAATTGAACAAAGCTTCTGAAAATCCGAAAAAAAATCCCAGGACCTTACGACATCGTGAACTTCAAAATAGCTTTTTTTTGTATAGTGTATCCACTCTGGAATTAACTCACTTTACACCCAAGTGGTATCACCCTCATATCCTGCACCTGCCAGGAACTCATGGTTCCAAATTAATCCTTGTCGATGCAATATTTGCTCACAATATTATTTCTCTTCTCGAGAAAGATTGAAGGAATAACGAAAAGCATGAGAAAATCTGAGCATGACTACCCTTCAGACTTGCTTCTGCACTTTTGATGAAGAGCTGATGGAAAAAATGTCCTGAGTGAAATCTCTCAAGGTTTCGCGATGTTTGAAACATTGCATGCATTATATAAAATTCCAGACATAACTATATAATTCCCGGGTTCGAGTGCAGTAGCGTCAGGATGTCCACGGCATTCGAGGACATCAAGCGAGAGAAGTTGCACATATGGAAGAATGTGATCGTCATCAGCGTGAGCTTCCTGCTGTTGCTCATGTCCTTTGCCAGCATCGTGATGTTGCAGAGTTCCCTGAATGCTGCCCAGGGCCTGGGCACGTATTCCCTGGTTGTCATCAACGTCGGGCTCGTTGTTTCGAGTCTGTTTCTAGTCACGTTCACCATTGAAAGGCTGAGTCCGAAGTGGGCCATCGTGACCTGCGAACTGTGCTACTTGGGCTACATCCTGGCCCAGTTTCATCCGACGTTTTATACGCTGCTGCCGACTGCGTTGTTGGTAGGACTGGCAGCTGCCCCGGTGTGGAGTGCCATGTGCAAGTACATATCTGTACTGGGTAAACGGTATTCTAATTTGTGCAGGATCCAGAAAGATCTCAGATGTGCAGCAGCGATGCAAGAAGAAGGATTGAGTGAGTATTCTGCAAATTGTTTCAGAAGTACAGAAAGACTGCAGTGGAACCCCAAGATGCAGATGTAGAGCAATTATTGCATGTACTATGTCCCTAAGTTGGAACATCTGCATGTTGGACCTGGTTTTCCCTTAGAATTCTAAGATGGGCATATTTTTAATTGGTTATTCTGTAGATCAAAAATTTAGAAAAAATCAATCTTACTAATCTCTTCAACTTCCCCCAAAATTGAAAAAAGTGATTTTTCTCACCTTCAAGGTATAGAAAATAAATGTATGAAAGAAGACCACACAGAATCTCATCTTTTGACATCAAAAGGAGCTAAAATATGGTCTGTATCTTTGTGTCTCCCATTTAGGTGTCTCACTGTATATATACAGTACTTTGAATCTTTATATTTCTAATTAACAAAAGACCAATGTAGTACAGGTGGTACATTGCATTTGAACCTCCCACAATTGGAGAGTCAAATTTGCAGAGAGGTTGACTTGCAAGTCAACTCTTGCCCTGCAATTTGACATGCTTTGACCACTTTTTTGCATTTTTAAACTTATATTTTTGAATTATGAAGTGTCTCACAATTTGACCACTTTGAAATTCAACCCTAGTTTGGCAAAAAATTAGGATTGAATTGAAAGATACAGCAAACAATCATTAGAAATTATTTCCAAGAATACCATGGCATGCACATTTGTGTGGAAAAAGACTTCACTATAGTATTATTGGATGTACCGCATTTACTTAAGTACCATGCCCCCTGAAGTAAGATGCACACCTTATTTTCAAAATCATGACATCAGAGCCATTGATTTCCTGATTTTCATTCTTCAAAAATGCATAACTGTATACCACTTGTACACATACTGTTATCCAAAAACTATTTTACGAATGAGGAGACAACGATGATCAGTCGTTGTGAACTCTTTCTAATAATTAAAGGAAAAAGGGGATCGGAGATTTAAATCGTTTTCCGCGACTTTC